>JAYESA010000005.1:299052781-299235281 GCA_036927795.1 Iris macrosiphon
ACATGTTCATTAAAGTAACAAGAAACTAAGGATTACTTATCTTGACATCATAAAAATCAGTGTGTTTGTATCAATGAAGTTATCTTGGGTGATCAAGTGAGTGGTCTAGAAGAGTGTAGGATTGGTAGTATGTATTTGTATCAACAGTAGAGTGTTATATCTGTGTATGTCCAAGGGGGTGTCATCTTTGTCGATGAGGTGATATATCATTGTAGAGGGTATCAAGAATTGCAGAACGTGTATCTTTGTGCAAACTTCAGAAACAGCAGTGAGGTGTTAAGAGAGTAACTTGTGCACAGTTGTGTGGGTTAAACTGTAGTAAGGTCAGTAACAGCAGCAATTAGAAGAAAAACAGGTGGGTAGAGTGTTCTAGTGGAGTTATGTACCCATGCAACCTGTGAGTAGTACCTGTGAGTGTATCAGTGAAGGAAATGAGTATCACCAAGCGAATGATCTCTATGTAACTTTGAAATGAACTTTATTAATTCAAATAAATTTTAAGATATCTATAGATTTTGATAACAATAATTAATAAACATAATAAATTTTTTATTAGCGCACGCTTCTATCACGCTCCCAACTTTAGACTCTTCTAAGTAGTCGTTCTCCTCCGCCCTTGCTTCCGCTTCTGGCTTCTAAGGTATAGTGTTACCATGCTCAAGCAACTTGCTATTGTCGTGAAGGGATACAAGTGCAGCATAACAAAATGTGAAAAAGTCTAAAGTATGCACGTATAAATAGTTTCTATTACAGATTGATATAAACTATGTATTAGGATCTATTACAAATTGATATAAACTGTGGCATTAAGGCTCCCTTGCATAGAAGTAGACATTGCGTCTCTGACTTCTTACGTTTTAGTGGAGGGCTAACCAGATGTTTCTTTGGGTTGGGGTATCTTGTTTTTCTTATCTTCCTGTATATGATAATTTTAAATAAGGGTTATTTACACTAACCTCCCCTATGTTTTATGTTTTATGTTTTATGCAAAGGGTTATTACACTAACCATCCTTACAACATAAAGGGGAGGGGAGGTTCGTGTAATTATTTTCAAAGTAAGGGAGGTCCGCTTAATAAACCGAAAACATAGGGAAGGTTAGTGTAAATAACCCTTTAAATAATAATAACTATTTTCATTGTATGTTTTTGAAACCACCCTTGTACATGTCTCTTTATTGTAAGTTACGATCCAGTATTATGACTATTGCACTGTCAATTCCACTTCTAATTCTGTAGCTGATCGAAATTTACTGCTTACAGAGAGTAGAACCAAATGTTGACAAAGTAAACATGCCGTCCACATCATTTGGTCTTTCAAATGGCCCAAAGAAGAATGTTGTAAGCTCAAAACCATCAGGGCATGCTGATGCTTTGCATCTTGGCCAGGGACTGGGAAGCAACTTCGGTTCATCCAGTGGTTGGAATCCTACACTACAGCGCAATGCTTCTGCTAAATAATTGAAAAGGTATTATGCCTATTTCGAGGTTCATCATGGATGGGTTTGTTAGATAATTTTTGTAGTATTGTTTTTTGAGCTTTCTAAAATTCCATATTATGCTTTAACAAGCCATATTGCATTCTTCTTGAGTTATGCATGAAGAGACCCAGAAATGTTTGAATCCTGTTTTTTGTTAATTTATAATCCGAATTGGAACTACAATACTTTGAGATGTATTGGGGCAAAATATAATCTCTTGCAAACTGTACGGTGATCATGAGCACATAAAACAACCTCACTGTTGATTGTAATATACATTATTTGGAGTATCCAAAACTATGAAAAAACTAAAAGTTGTTACGTTTAATTTTGCCCCTAAGTTAACCCAATACTAGGCTATCTTAGTTACTTTGAAACACCCATTTAGTGGTGCACGCTGTCCATTTTATAGATAGATAGATAGATAGATAGATAGATAGATTAGTATTTAAACTTTAAAGCCTTGATATTTTTATAGTTCAGATGATCTTTAGATGACAACCAGCACTCTCTGCATTTCAGTTTTTGGATGATCCATCACGAACTGCCAGTATAAGTTTTGTTCTTGTGATCTTGTATACTGAATGATATGTTTTAACAGGTTATAAATTATTTGTATATAATTTCCGTCGGTTGACCATCTGCAATTTTTTCTCTTTAGATCCGGAGGTCAGGATGCACAATGATCCACAGAAGGTACATCTGAATAACAACTTTGCATGTGCTTGCTAAGGTTTGGCTGGAAAACCATCATTGCTCAAGTCACTTTGGATATAAGATGGTTGCTGTACTTCTATTAAAGGTGACTACAGACAGACAAAGCATGATGCTAAATGTTGCTATGTCACGGAGCATGAGCACTGTTGTCCTCATGCTACATCAATTAGCTCTTGCTGGTCTAGCAATTTGTGGTTATAATTAACATGGATGGTTTGTGAAGTTTTCTTTTTCAATTCTGTTAATATATTATATGGGTCTTGTGGTAATTGATAAATGGGTTTCTTGTTCATATCTCTTCTCTGTGGACTCTGTTTTAATTCCGGACTAAGCCTCCACTATATTTACTTTTGCTGTATACTTTAGTTCAAAGTCTCGGATAGTCTCTAAATCAGTTTTAGCATTAGGTGCCCAAGTCATCCAGGATCTGATAGAGTACCACGAAACTAGTGAATCTGGTATCATCTGGTGCTTTTCTGTATGGGACTTTCATCAAGTTACGGTTCCTCTTCCCCTGTAAGTTGATTACTTTTTGAAGGTTCATTTTCTTTGATTTATTCTTTTTAAATGATTTTGAATGAATTATCTCATCGACAGATGTTTACTAGTCTCAAGTCCACGAGGATTTTATAGTTGGAAACCTGAAGAGAGATCCACATATGAAGGAGTGGTATAGCAGCGTTACATAAAAATATGAACAGATTTTGCTTCAGTTGTAACAAACTATGACTCGGTATTTCATTTATTACAAGGCTGCTGATGGGAGGTGTTTGATTGCATGCTGCATGTCCGTGCACTGCAATGATGCATTCTTCCCTTTGGGTGTGGAGAATCAGGTTCTATGCATCCATCTTCTTGGGATTTCTTCATGCTAATCATTCCTAGAGAGATTACGTAACAAAGAGGAAAGTGTTAACTAGGAAGTACAGTTCCGAGATTAAGTACTGATATATGTTTTGTTATCTTCCTGATGACTCCGGAGAAGTTAAAAATTAGAACAATCAAGAGGGGAACTTACTAAAGCGAGAAATAAAGGAACAGGAGAAAGTGAAAATACAAGCAGGTGGCTTGTTGATTCCCATAACAAGGTACTACGAAGGCTCTAGTTTCGTGAATATTATCCTCTCAAATCTTTACTCCAGATGGGCTTGGTGAATTTACTGTTGAATTCGGGTCTTACGCTCGAAAATACAAGCAGGTGGCTTGTTGATTCCCATAACAAGGTACTACGAAGGCTCTAGTTTCGTGAATATTATCCTCTCAAATCTTTACTCCAGATGGGCTTGGTGATTTACTGTTGAATTCTGGTCTTACGCTCAACCATTTTGGGACACGTATAGATGGAATACCAGTACATTAGCCAAACTTTCTAACGTTGGTACTCCCCCCCCCCCCCCCCCCCCCCCCCTAGAGAATGAGCTTAATGCTTCACCCTCGGCTAAAAAGGTGTATATGAAATCGTGTTGCGTCGTTTGTCTAAGTTTCACATCTAACTTGATGTTCATTAGGAGCAAAATAGTCTTATTTCGCTCATTGTTGCATTAGTTAGATTTTCCATGGTTTCACATATGTTTTAGGAGTTCTTATTCATAATTTGCCTTTTGTTTCCTTATTTGCTATGTGAACATTTGCAATTCTTTGTTAGTAGTTTGTTCTGTGTGCTGTTTCTTGAATAATATCACTGTGTAACCTGTCCTTAGCTTGTTGGTCAACTGGAGATGCTAGCTTTTGATTTTGCACTAAAGTGCAGTATATTATACATTGAATATAGCCAACCCTAAAATTTTGGGATGAAAGCCTCTCTTGTAATTGTTGTTTTTGTTGTGTAAACTGCTATTTCAAGTGAAAGCCATAATGCTATCGTTGACTGAAAGATCAATACTTTTTGTTTGGAGCATCCAATTGTTTGTTTATTCGTCTCCAAGATAAAAAACAAAAAAACAAAAAAACTTGAAATCAATGGGCATATACTCTTTCGTACGCATTTCAGCAACACATGAAACAACACTAATTTGATATTTTTACTCAAATCTGGCTTTTATGTCCTGTCGACATGTATTTACTCTTCCTGAGAACACAAATCTGCTTTCAACTTTTGTAGTTTCAGTTTTAGGGTGTATAAGCTAGCTAAGTGTTGTATCTTCACTTAATTCTTTTGTTACCAAGAAGACTGTTCTTTGCATTTCATGCTCCTCAGTTGCTGCTGGATGCTCATCTTTTTGCCGCAAACCTGCAATCTGTGCATGTTTGTGATTTATTGTTCAAGTATGTGAACTTGCTGCACATAATCCTTGTGTGAAACTATACTTGCTTTGTTCCTTTTTATGTTAGCAGTAAGCAAAAGTCGTTATCTTTTCCTCATTAATTTAATCATCCATCAGTTTCATATTACCTTTTAAATGAACGTCTTTTGTCATTGTACTAGTCAATCATTGCCATTCGCAAGAAATGCTATATTAGATCGAAGTATCATTATTGTGTGTTTCCTTGCATGCTTTGCCCAGAAGAGAGCATCTATGCCCAACTTAGAAACACGGTGATCCTAACTAAAATGAATTAGTTTGGTTGGTTTCATTCAGCTTAGAAGATTCCCTAGAACAGATGAACTGTGATGTTGTTAACTACCAGTCTCATCCCAGGTTGACATTATGACCTTTCTTGGTGCTCAATTGTCCATATTGTTAAATCTTTTTTTTTTTTTTTTTCTTCCTTGTGCTTTATAAAATTAAATGCATTCACGTTATGTGTTTCCTGCCAATACCACCCAAAAGACAATCGTTCGGCACTGATTTGTCTTTTTAGTAAGTGCACTGACTGTAAAATGATAGCAGAGCTGAAAAAATAAATAAAAGGGCTAATTAGCGTATTAGATCCTAGATTTTATACCAGCTTAGAGTTTAAGTTCTAATATGCCCAATTGGAAAATTTGGATTCTAGATTTTAAATTTTTGTTTCTTTTTTTTTAATTATATCCTCAACATGAATAAAAGGATTTAATTAACACAAGCTAAGAATGATGGGTATAATGGAAAGAAAGAATCAAAAATTAAATTTCTGGGTCCAAACTTTTTAATTGGACATGTTAGGACTTAAACACTAAGCTGGTATAATTTTGTTTTTGTTTTTCTTTTTTTTGTCTTTTTTTGTCTTTTTTTTAACTGCCAGTGCAGATAAGTGCTCAGAATCCATCTCATGTGATTAAATAGCGTAACTAGTATCAGAAAAGGAATACTATTTCAGGAAAGAGTGATGAGGATATCCATATTAGGAGATATGAAGGGAAGAAAAAGGTGTTATTTAATGTTCCTTGAATCTTGATCGTTTTCTGAAAACTGAACGTTCTTAAGAAGCTGCATCAAGTAGCATGTGATAAAGATGCAGGGACCATGACATTCCTTCCAATACGACGACGATGGTGGCTGCAATGGCGATGTGGTGATAGTTACACTGTTGATCTGCTTTATGTCAAAGGACTGCACTTGTTACACTTCCGCTTGCTTTTCCACGAGTCCAAGGAGGAATTTGGTTTTAAGGTTTTTTTTTATTTTTCTAAAAACAAATTTAGAATAAAAAATCAATTTTCATTTTTGGTTAGGTTAAAAAATATATATATTTTCAGGAATTAAGAATATCAAGTTAATAATTTACGCACAAAATATGAGGATCCAATCCCTTAAGAATATATTGATATATTTTTGTCTGGGCAAAAAAAAAAATTTTGTACTTTTTTTGCCTTGTTTTTCCCTTGTTTTTTATTCTTTATCCTTTTTTGTTTAAAGTTTTTTTAGAAGTTTTTTTTCTTTGTTCTTTTCATTTTTTTTTAAGATTTTTTTCTTTTCTTTTCAGTTTTTAAGAATTTGTTGTTGTTGTTTTTTTTACAGAAAATTTACTGTAGCGAAATAAATTTATATTAAATTCATTCAAACGAAACAAGTTTGCAAAGTTTAAAAAAAAAAACAGTCCGCCAACAGTGTTGGCGGAAAACAGAAGTGCTATACACGTGGCAGAAAAAAAATAAAAAATTTTAAACTGCTGTACATGTAGGCAAAAAAAAAAAAAAATTAAGTGGGACCCACGGGCCAATTTTTGCCAACACTGTTGGCTGAAATTGGCTCCACCAATTTTAGCTAACTGTGTTGGCGAAAATTGGATGTGGGAGGCCCACTTGTTTGGTTCGGTTTGGTTTGTTTGGTTGATGGATTTGTTTGGTTGGTTTGTTTTAATTAGTTATGTTTTTGTTTTATTTATTTAATTTTGTTTTGTAATTAGATTTAAGAAAATTTATTTTAACGAAATAAAATTAAAATAAATTAAATGGAAAGAAAAATTTAGAAATATTTTTTTTCGGAAATTTGTTTCCAAAGCATAAAAATTTGTATAAATTCTATCAAAAGCATAAAACTTTAAAAAATTACGAAAAAAGACATCAATTGGACGTTTATATTTATAAATATTATATATTATATTTAAATAAAAAATTTCTAATTTTTTTTGGTGTTGGCGGAACCACAAGCCAATTTATATTTAAAGTGGGATTCACAAACCAATTTAAATATAATATTTATTTATTTAAATTTTTCTAATTTTTTTGGGGAAGTCGAAACATCGTTTTAAATCCGTGGGCCCCCACACCAAATATAAATTAATTTTGCTACAGTAAATTATAAATATTCGGAAAAAAAAGACCGAAAGTAAATTTTGGAGGTTGAAACATCATTTTTTTGCGATTCTGAAAATTTTCGAAGTCCGTAAAACCGTAAAATCGGTTTATCATGTAGTAGTTTTCGATACGGTCATTTTGACACAAACTGGAGCTTGTTTCGATCTCTCAGTCAAAAGTTATGATACTTTAAAGTTTTAAATTTTGTATATTTTGTCTGTAATATGTGCGTCTTGCTTCAGATAATTTTTTTTTCTACACGATTTGTGTAACTCTCGTCGAAAACATACAAATCGACTTATTATTTAAAGAAAAACGATTTCAAAACAAATAGTTATGGCCGCTCGAAATCTGCTCGACGGCAGACGTAATATTCTTACGACATATTATTATTATTATTATTATTATTATTATTATTATTTTAACGTCTGTTAACGACGAAAAAATTAACGATAAAAATATAATATTTATCAATATAAACGTTCAATTGATATTTTTTTCGTAATTTTTTAAACTTTTATGCTTTTGATAGAATTTATACAAATTTTTATGCTTTGGAAACAAATTTTCGAAAAAAATATTTCTAAATTTTTCTTTCCAATTACTTTATTTTAATTTTATTTCGTTAAAATAAACTTTCTTAAATATAATTACAAAACAAAACTAAATAAATAAAAAAAAAAAACTAATTAAAACAAACAAACCCATCCAACCAAACAAATCGAACCGAACCAAACAAGTGGGCCCCCCACACCCAATTTCCGCCAACATAGTTGGCTGAAAGTTGGCGAAAATTGGCCTGTAGGTCCCACTTAATTTTTTTTTTTTTTTCATTACGTGTACAGCAGTTAAAATTTTTTTTTTTTCTGCCACGTGTACAACACTTCTGTTTTCCGCCAACATTGTTGGCGGACTCTGTCTTTTTTCGAAATTTTGCAAACTTGTTTCGTTTGCATGAATTTAATATAAATTTATTTCGCTACAGTAATTTTTTTGATTTTTTTATGTTTTTCTTAGTTTTCTATGTTTTTTTGGGGGAATATTTATATAGTCAATAAATATGGAAATATATTTTTTCAGAAAATTTAATTATTAGAAATTAAGTTTTTCGGTAAATAAAATTTTTGGCTATATAGTATTTTGCATAAACGCCCCCCAAATGCCTAAATTCTTCATACTTGGCTATTGTCCAAATATAGTGACTTTTATTTGAAGAATACAAGTAAAGTGGTGATTGGAACACTGAGTAAGTTGTGTTTCATTGGAATTTTTTTTTCTTGAAAAATATTTTCATTACAAATTTTCGTCAATTGTAGTATTTAATAGTTTATATTTTTTATAAAATTATTTTCAAAAAAAATATTATTTTTCATATTTTTTTCAAAATGGTATAAAATGAAACTTTTTCAACAGTTGAAAAAAATATTTTTTTATATAAAAAATGATATTTTCGTGAAAAATAATGGCAATCAAACACCAAATTAATTTTTTTATAAAAAAATTTAAAATTCTATGAAATTTGCGCCTAACTCATAATTGGCAAATTCGTAGGTTCAATTCCTGTTGGATGCACGCCAATGGTTCAATAAGTCTATGGGAGGCAGCAGTGGGAAATTTTTCGCAATGGACGAAAGTCTGACTGAGCAATGCCAAGCAATAGTGGGTCGGGATAAACGGATCTATTTATCTACGATCGATCCAATTATATTTCTTCGATACTGACCAAAAAAAATCCCGAATGCTCAATGAAATGGTTTTCCAGATCTTCTTCGGAAGCGGACTTTCTTAGAAAAATAATTATGTAAAATTAGTTTTTTTTGTTCCACGTATTTTCACTCAAACGCACCCCAACTTTTTTTTAATTGATGAAATGCGTTTCTTGTCGCTGGTGAATATAACCTACTGAGTATAGACCGCGGCCTGACTTAACCGCTTGCCACAGCTGCCAGTCTAACAAGTGCCATTTTATCTGCCTTTTTACCAAGTTCTTCCAAATCAAAATGGGTGTTCCATCCAATTCATGGAGTTAGAATAAACCAACCCACACCAGCTAGGTTGTGCAAGGATTGGAAGAATTGGTGGTGTCAATCTCCCGCTCCTATGGCCTGAGTCAACTTCACCATCTTCCATTCTGATTGAGATGTTGTCAATTGTCTTCTTTCTTTCTTTCTGGTGAGCCCCCTCGGTTGTAGGGGTGAGCAACGGTTCGGTTCGGTTCAAACCGAACCGAATATCCAAAAACCGACTGAACCGAAAATCACTTTTTGCAAAATCGAAAACCGAACCGAATTTGTAAAGACCAAAAAAAATCGAACCGAATTAAATCGGTTCGGTTCTCGGTCGGTTCGGTCTTTTAGGTTCAAGTGGTGAGTGTATTCCAAATTTATAAAAACCGAAAAAAACCAAACCTAACTGGAAAAAACCAAAATTGTGTACCAAAAATAACAATAAACTAATTTTATACCAAGTGGTGAGTATATACCAAATTCATAAAATTCGATTTTTTTTCTTTTATAATGTAGTGATTCGGTTTTCGGTTCGGGTTTCGGAATCCAAAACCGAAAACCGAAATTAATCAAATGATAAAACCGAAACCCGAACCAATTGATTAAAAACCGAATCGAATTTCAATTTCGGTTCGGTTTTCGGTTAAAAACCGAGATTTGCTCACCCCTACTCGGTTGTGTGTAGTGTAATGTAATGTAATAGAACCTGGGGAGAGTTAGCCGAAGAGTTTTAACCATCTTCAGCACAAGAGACAAATCGGTTTCATTGTTCTGATTTGAATTTAATTCATACTATATTAAATCATTACTTGATACACATAACTAAGCGTTTGTAGTCCAACGGTTAGGATAATTGCCTTCCAAGCAATAGACCCGGGTTCGACTCCCGGCAGACGCACAGTTTATTTTTTAATCTTTAAAAAAATAAACTGTTTTGTCGTACCATATTTTTTTACATAAGTCTACCTGATCTTATATCCTATTATTTGCCATTAAAAAAAAAAAATTCATATTATTTGCTTGTAACTCTCAACTCTCCAATGAGAAATAATGTTAATTAATGGATCTTTTTGCATATAACTCCCTTAAACCTACTGTATCTTCGATAAATCCCCTGGATCTTACTATTTGTTCATAAGTCTCTCAAATAAAAAGAAATTTGAACTACGAGTCAAAATATAATCAAATTATTTAAATAGCAGTATATAATGACATGTTTTAATTCTCATCTTCCTTCCTCCTTCCTCCTCCACCAACCCACAATTTTTTTTCTTCCATTCTTTTCCCCTCTCTTCAATTCCTCAATTCTCTAAGAGACTTAAATTTTGGAAGAGTTTTCCTAACCTACATATGCAGGCACATCCCTACGACTGTAATGCAACTTGAAAACGGTTCAAAAATAAGTCATCCATGCCGTATCCTCAACCATTTAATTAAAAAAGATACGAAAGATTATAATTTTAAACTTTTTTTTCTCTTCTGTGTAACCGAACCGAATATTCTCTTTTATTCAAATATATCCATAACAAATTATAATTAAAATATAACTAAATTTTAACAAATCTTAGTTAATTTTTATATCTCACACACACACACACACACACACACACACACACACATATATATATATATATATATATATATATATATAGAGAGAGAGAGAGAGAGAGAGAGAGAGAGCGAATCCGGAACCCTGCTCCCGAAGCCCCGAGGGAGCTCCGTCGCTCCCAACCGTTGGATCGCAGGGTCCCCACACGGACCCCCCAATCAGATGATACAGGAGGACAGGACTTCAACGAGACTCCATATATATATATATATATATATATATATATATATATAACAAATGTTAATTTAAATTTATTTAATTATTTTTCAATAATATCATAAAAAAAGAATAAAAATTGGGCGTACAACACACTTTCAAATATATTAAAGTCCATGGTAAACTGAACAAAGTCAGTACTAACTACCAACATTAATCTCAATCAGCTCTCAGTAGTAAGTAGTGAAAAATATCAAGATTGACTCGGGCTTGCAAAAGAGAATGAGCTACTTCACCAAGCGCAGTCCATCAATGACTTGGACACCAAACAGATTAAGAGATTTGAGTTAAGATCTTCTAAATTTGAAATTTTGGATCGTCAAGGAATTCTAGTTCCAGTATCTTGAGAAGTGAAAATTTCACTTCTAATAGGATGAGAACTACAAGGAATGTATAGATAACACTCGCCTGAATATAAGAAGACCAATGATCAATATACAGATGAATGTATCGATAAATGATGAGAGATTGATACAAGTCTGGTACACCATTACAGCAGGGCCTAACAGAGAATATTGCCATAAAAATATAAATAGTAGAATGTATTGTATATGATAAAAGTAAAATGGAAATGGATGGGCAGAAAAATAATATCAAACCTGATTAAATGATTTAACGAACTTGTCAAAACAAAATTCACATTTACACATGGATGGCAGTTGTTGCTATAGGTGAAATGACTTATGTACACACAAACAGAGAACAGTACATACTTCCACAGGATTTCGTCGGCTGAATTATGAACTAAGCAGCAAGAGGTTAGATGCTCCTTATTGAACAGTAGCAGGGCAGAGAAAACTCAGGGAAGAACAGTCTGTCACTCCAATTCTTTGACGAAATCTATATTGTCAACAAAGACCTGCACACGATAATAATTTTATGCCAAATATTAAGCTCTATTATTTGAAAAACCGATTAGGGTACGTTATTCACACAGTTAGACGAACTATACTATCAGGCTCTTTGCTAGGAATACATAACAACAGAGAAAAAAGGATCATAAATTGCAAACTAAGAGGTAACACTGAAAATAATTCTTTGGGCACAAGTGACAGTCGAAAAGTATAACAAATAAAAAGTATAACAAATAAAATGGCCAGAATCTCCACAAAAAGTTAAAAAAGGCTGGGCTGTGACAACTTCCTGATGAGGAAATTACGGGAAAGAAAACTTTGTTACGAAACCTAGACAGCTCATTGGCAAGTAGGCAGACTTACATTGCCTGGTAATGCTTGTGGAGCCAGGCATCCTCAAAGTTCTCCTAGTTGTAGATAAAGAAAAGATAACAGCTTGCTCTAGGAAACCTAGCCTGCTTTGAGGTAAACTATAA
Organism: Iris macrosiphon; assembly: GCA_036927795.1. Taxonomy (NCBI): domain Eukaryota; kingdom Viridiplantae; phylum Streptophyta; class Magnoliopsida; order Asparagales; family Iridaceae; genus Iris; species Iris macrosiphon. The sequence goes on from JAYESA010000005.1 coordinate 299,064,799, forward strand.
TCCAAAGAGCCAAGAGAACACATTACCGAAGAAAGGCAAATTGCCTACTTTGTTTAAAAATATTTAGGCCAAATCCAATGGGAGTTTCTATCTTTCCATATTCCTATGGTAGAAACTCTTTTTAGAAAAAAATCAATGTTCTAAAATTCGCTAGACGAATTCGGTGTGACGGAGGGCCCCTAGGACCTAGGTCGTTTAGGTGCCGAATTTTTTTTTTTTTAATTTGAAATCCATAATACAAATTTGAAATTTGACATCCAAACATGTTCTAAATCCATAATACAATTCATAATTTTTTTGAAATTTGAAATCTATATTACAAGTTTGAAATTTCAATGTTCTAAAACCAAATCCAATCTTAAAATGAAAACAATATATCCACAATACAACTAAGCATAAAAAAATCAAAAAAAAAAAATCTCAAAATCCGCAGGGTCGCACAGGCCTGACCGAACAGGCACACAGGGGGCCGAACAAAGGATTTTTGGTTCGACCAACGCCGCTTAGCGCCTAGACCGATTTTTAGAATACTGTAAAAAAAACTTCTCCCAATAGTGGTTTTTATCCCTATTTTCATGCTACGTGGCGTTTATGTAAGATCGAGAATTTCTATGAGGGTTTCTAGACGTAGAAACTCTCTTAGAAATTTTTCATCTATCGTAGCAATTAATATTGGGCCCTACTTTCAAACTAAATCATTATATTGACCCTTTTTTAATTTCTGCCATGTAGGATAGAATTTGAGAACCATTGGAGTGTTTTTTCTGGGCACAATTTCTATGTAGAAACTCTGCCAACTATGATAGAAATTTCCTTAAAGTACAATGCCAAGTATGATAGAAACTCAATTTTAGAAATCCCCGTTGGATGATTCCTTATCTCTATAACTAGATAATACAAAATGATCTGGACATCATGCCAAAAATGTATGGACAAGCAATATGGGCAGTAATTCTGTCAACATGCAAGTTGGCACTCAATCTGGACATCACGCCAATCATGTACGGACAAGCAATATGGATACTAATTTTGTCAACATGCAAGTTGGCATTCAACATTTTAAGACTAGGTATATGTGTTGAGATGAGTTCCTAGCTGCCTAGTTGGCATCCTAGGACAACATAATTAGCTATGGTAAGACTAACTTGTCATTTGGATAGAATCAATGGTTGAAAGGAACTTTACCAAGTTGATGGTTTGACAAGGCAAAAACACTGAATAAAATTGACTACCCCCTGTATATATAATCTACCAAGTGTGGTTAATCACCCACGGCTACGGCTGTACGTCTTGACATCTCGCAGGTGCAACTTACTCAAACAAGTTATATGCAGAAGAAACAATGAAAGAAAATCACTAACAAGAAGAGGCCAGCAATTTATGATATAATTTCATGTAATGTATAAACAACAAATATTAATAAACATGATGATGTATGGTGACACCTAGAAACTAGATTGCACTACTACTACAGTGAAATTTGATCCATGTGAGATAAGAAGAGGGGATGTAAAGTAACTGATTTTTGCAGCCTGTACATATTGTTCCTCTCCAAGAAAATATTGACAAAGAATGGCAGTAAGCCAAAAAGAAAGGAATTTAAAAATCATCAGATACAAATATTCATAGAGAATGGTGGTAAACCAAAAAGGAATTTAAAATCATCAGCGAACGGTGCAAATGGAGGAAAAATACCGTTTTCCAACCATCGGGATCAACACAGGCTGCAATCTTGGTGCTGATGCCAGGTAAAGGACCTGGTTCACGAGTAATCTTTCCCCCATATAGTTTTATTGCTTCTGCAGTTTTGTAAACGTCATCTGTACCTATTGCAATCTGGTAAGACAACGTGTCGAATGTTCACAGAATCAATCAGCTAACAAAATATATCATAATAAATAAATAAAATTCACTGTCAGTCTCCAGAAGAAGTATCTGAAGGGAAAAGTTAAAGGACTGCATGCCTGAGATATAAAACATCTATTGGTTTGTCATACCAGGAAATAAAACAGTACCTGTGCATATGCATTTCCTTTGTCATATTCTTTAACGCCGTAGTTGTAGGTCAACTCCAACACTGCACTTTTGTCTTCAGGCCCATAACCCATCATTGCTATTGTATACTGATAATTAGCCCATATATATCCATCATCAAAGTTGAATAGCCAATTGAATTATACATAAAACTGTATGCTAACAATCATAGTCTATACATAGAGAACTAGAATCGTCAAAATAATTGCAACAGAAAAACACTGCAAAGAAGGCAGAAAAGAGGCTGAGAGGACCTCCTTGAGCCTCTGTCTATCCTCGATGATTAAAAGTTATATACACCAGACAAGAATATTTATAAAACATTAAACATGCATGTCAACAGGTTTGAAGTTCAACGAAACTGAGGATTCAAGTAGGGATATTAAGCACCAGGTTCAGGATTGACTGAGGTTTGCACTGCATGAGTTGAACCTAGAAATTAGAAAGTACTCAATTGACCCAAGTCCATACCAGAAGACGCCTCACTAAATATACCCAATCGTATCTCAATCAAGACTTCTTATTTAAGATTAGAGGCGAGTCCAAATCATGCTAAATTACATTTGTTGCACTTTAACAGAGCATGGGCTAACGCTGAATAAAATGACAATAAAAATAGATAAAACAATAATCACACTTCTCAACAAATTACAACTTACAGTAACATACTGGTCAATGAATTTAAAATGACCGTATCAAACTTAGGACTCAATTAGGGATATCAATAAAGCCTGGAACCAGGTTCCGGGTTGTCTGAGGTTTGCATTGCATGAGTTGAACCTAGAAATTAGAAAGTACTCGATTGACCCAAGTCCATACCAGAAGACGCCTCAATAAATATACCCAATCGTATCTCAATCAAGACTTCTTATTTAAGATTAGAGGCGAGTCCAAATCATGCTAAATTAGATTGCACTTTAACAGAGCATGGGCTAACGCTGAATAAAATGACAATAAAAATAGATAAAACAATAATCATACTTCTCAACAACTTACAACTTACAGTAACATACTGGTCAATGAATTTACAATGACCGTATCAAACATAGGACTCAATTAGGGATATCAATAAAGCCTGGCTTCATGACAGGCTGAGCTGTGTGCAATCTGAATCTGGAATACTCCGTGATAAGCCCAACACCTAGTCCAAAGAAGCTAAATAAATTTCCAAGCCCATTCATGACTTCTCTACAAGTCCAAAGGCCAGTTCAGCGACTCCAAACCATGCCATATTAGAGTACCGTACTTGGTATAGGCCTAAGCCGAATGAAAAATAGTTATTTATAACAAATTCACAAAACATTCCTTAATAACTGCTTAAATTTTATGGATTCAACATTTGTATAGTATCTAACCGTGTAGTAATTGAGCTGAATAAGTCTTATTCAGCATGTGATTCAGCTGACAATCTTTGGTATCATATAAGTGAGACGGATTGGTGGCCTACCAGCACACAACCATGAAAGAAGCGGAAAAAAATAAGTGCAGAATTAACGACATGCCTAGATTTGCTATGGTGGCCAATACCAAGGGACAGGCTGGAGACAACAGAAATAATGTAGTATGTTTATATGAGGATTTTAACCTACTGAATAGCAGAGATATCCACATAGATGCCAGAGCGAAAACATGCTTGGTTATTTATCAGAGCTGGTTTGGAAATTTTGGTCTATCAAACAAAACTAAACAAAAAAATGTGGAAGAATAATTGGATGTGTGTAGAGTAAGGCTTTTGGTCAAAAGTTGATGTGAAGAAAGAATATTTTATGTAACAGTTCACGTGTTCGGAATGAGCAACATTATCCATTGTTTCATCTCTATTGAGATTAAATGCTTTAACCAGAAAAAAAAAAAACCAGAATAGGTAATAGGAAACAAGAGATGTGTGATTGTAACGATGATTACTGATCTAAATGAAAATATTTAAAAATGCCAAATACAAATGCATAATGAGGGCATATGAACTAAGCCTCAGAAGTGCACTAAGTAATAGAGAATACAATGGACTCACACATAAAATTGCACATCGTACACAAAAAGGAAACTCATAGTGCACATATGCACTCAACTTATGGATAAAGGATAAAAGGGGTCACTGGATCTGAGATTGTGGTCACGCACAAAAATGACCATACACATATCAGGATAAATGGGAGTCTACCATTTCAATAAGCAAACAAGTTAAGCTATTGTTTTCTAGTGGAACATGAATTTTCACATTTTTACTAGGTTGCATTTTATTTTATTTTATTTTTGCAAACAACTACGGTGTAATAGTTAATAATAAGAAGAAAAAAAGTGGCTTTCCATCAAGAAGCCGATGTGTATGATTATATGGTTCAACCATACAATCTATCAACACACTATTCATGCGCGTCCGAACAAGTGCACTGTAATAATTTATGGAGTATCAGAGTTACCTTGTAGTCAGGATTGTCTCGTTTACGGAGAAGCTCCATTCCAAAAGCCTTTTTATAGACAAAAAAAACTTTTAGAACCAGAGAATATGAACAAGCAGTAACATAATGCAGAAAATCATACAGGATCACAAATCAACCCCGCTTACAAAACACTGACCTTCTCATAGAATTCAATGGATCGATCAAGATCTCCAACCCGGAGCATTAGTTGACACAAAGGTTCTGGTGTAGGGCCTCTTTCCAAAAGCTCAAACTTATAACCATCTGGATCTTCAATGAAAGCAATCACAGTTTTGCCACCTTTTACAGGACCTGGTTCCCTAGTCACTGTTCCTCCCTTGGCTTTTATAAGATCAACTGTCTTGTAGACCTTAATCACGAAAGCAAATATCAGCATAGCACATAACATGATTATGAAAAAAAGCTAATGCGACAGTGGGAGATAGATACCTAGAAACAGTGAGATGACAGACGACTTGCTCTAAATTGATTAATTATAGTAACTAAGAAAAAACAATGAGCCATCCATATAATGAACAGGCACATGCCTAAGTGGATTTGACACTTAGCATATCAACATTTCATGGCCATCATCGAGAGCATCAATACCGTCATAACAAACTTGCTCATTTATGGCTGCATCATCTAGCTATCACAGAATTATCAATGCAAGCAGAAGAAACAAGCAGAGAAAAGTCTCTCTCACAGAACATACTTGTCACAGGCTTTCAAAAGAGTTTCAAAACATTCTCAAAGAAACTGTCAAGATCTAATATGAATTTTCTTCTCTACCTCTAGTCTTAACATAATTCCTACTCTCTATGATAACTAAAACTGAACTTCTCTTACATCTCCACTAAGAATTAGGCCCTTTCCACCAATGTTACCTGGGTCATGTTCTTGGTTTGCATATTAGTACACAACTTCCCCCCGTTAGCAGTACAGCTGGTTACGCTTGATTGGTATGCCGTGTAAGAGCGTTATTATTGCTCCAATCCTAAGCCATTCATGCAACGGTGTATATTTATATATTCCAATTTAATATAGAATGTTATAAAAGACAAGTTTTAATTTGGCAGTTGTAATACTAGCACTAATTAATGGCAATATAGACACTTTAGGCAGTTAAATAGAACACAAATTAATAGATACAGGCACTAAGTCTATGAACGTAAGTAGAATCATCCAAAGCATTTAACCAAGACCAGTCTCTAGTATTCTTCTCTCTTTACTTGAGAGATTTCTTGTTCTCTCAAGTCTCAACCAACTCACACCATTGATACAGTTATTCCTAGGTTCTCTCTTAGAACTTGACTTGGCTGACATGAGCTAAACGACACCAACACACTAATGAAACACACGCCGGGCTCATCACACTTCTTTGAGCATTTCAATGTTTAATGAAACTTTAGTATGTTCGATACGAAACATGTGCATTCCGTAAGAAAAGAACCCCAACCCTTGGTCCAAACTATGATGGTCCCAAGTATGGGTTCACATGAACCCAAAAAATTTATGTATTATACCTCTCAAAAGAATCACATAACTATGCAGACTATATATATATATATAAGAGAGAGAGAGAGAGAGAGAGAGAGAGAGAGAGGCTCCTTCTCATATGGGAGATTGGTTACGGAAAAGTTACAAGACTTTAAAAAAACACATGCATATTGTTTCTCTTCTAAATCTCTCTAAAAAAATCTAAATCTCTCTTCTTCTTTTTTAAAAACATCTCTATTTTAAAAAACAAAAAACAAATTTATCTCTATTAAAAAATTAAATATATCTATCTCTATTTTTTAAAACAGATCAAATTAAATCTATCTCTAATTAAAAAAAATAGAGATAGATTTAGAGAAACAAAAACAAAACAAAAACCCAATGGATCGGACTTTAAAAAACAAATTTAACTCTATTTTAAAAAACAAAAAAAATTACATCTCTCTATTTTGATATGCTTTTTAAAATAGAGATAGATAGATTTGTTTTTTGTTTTTTAAAATAGAGATAGATTTATTTTTTATTTTGTTAAAAATAGAGAGATTTTTTTTTAAAAGAAATTTATATTTTTTAATAATGTTACCAGGATCGTGGGTCGCTTTGGTACGTAGTACGGGTACGCGGTACGGTACCTCAGCCGGTACGCGGTGCGGTGGGGGGAGGCTTATTCGGTACACTATTTGGGGTCGTTCGTTTTTATCTTGGTCGTCTTTTGTACCATATACAATTATATAGAAGTATACACCAAATATCATAAGTTCATAACCAAAGCCATCAAAATCCAAGTGAAGAAAAGCATAGACAATATTCTTGTAACTAAACCAAATATCATAAGTTTATAACCAAAGCCATCAAAATCCGGGTCGCTAAATTTGATGAACGGGTCGCGAACGCACCCCGTTCGGGGTCGTTCGTCCCAATTCATGGGACGTAGGGGGGTTGACGAATTAGGCAACTATGTTTTTTATAGAGAGATTTGAAAGAGAAATCATGCGTATATTTTTTTAAAGTCCCGTAACTTCTGCATAAAAAAACTCCAGTATGAGAGAAGGTATATATATGTGTGTGTGTGTGTGTGTGTGTGAGACAGAGAGAGAGGGGAAGGGGGGGGGGGGGGGGGACACAAGCAACTAAATGGACACAAGACCGAAGACTGACGTTTGTGCTACAACATCAATCCAATAATTATACAATGCAGACTCAACATGAATTGAAGAATAAATTCTTTTTAATCAAGTCGTTTTACCATGCTTGTTGCCCTTTTTCATATTGCAAGTCTATTGATTGTATAATCATTTATTTACTGCAATATGCAAATGCTAGTAGATAGCTAATGTTTTCAATTATTTCACTACTGGTGACTACAATATAAGAGACACGTCAAGTGACTCATAACATATTGAAAGCCTCATGTTTTGGACAGTCCAGCTTGTCTTAAGCAAAAACTAATTGATCCAATTATATTTAGCAAATTACAAACTTTTCTCCGGGTCCATTTTTGAACATGTCAAGACAAATCCTCCGTTATGCTAGTTATCAGCATGGGAAACACCGTCTTAATTATAAAGGAAGCATACAAATGGATAGTCTATGTTGTAACTAAATATTTGAGTATTTACTAATGGTGCAAATGCTTTGATAATTGCCCATTAAACCACCCAAGACCAATACAAATGGATAGAACATGTTACCTAAATATTTGAATAATTACCCATGCCATGGGTAGAAAATGATTTTCTAATTGCCCATTAAACCACCCGAGACCCATCCTTCAAGCATGGAAGGTGGTTCTCTAGATCTACACTAAAGTAGCCTCTATAACTATCAGAAAGAATGTGTATGCTCAAGCTATTTATTATCCAATATCTCCATAAGGTTGGGTACTAATTATAACTGCTAGGGGTGGCTCCATCGAATATTATTTACATTTGATGGCACTCGAATGAAACTTCATTGTTGCTTTATCTCACTAGGTTTTGAAGGGCCGGGTTACTGGACTAGAGGAAACAGTGGACATCTTGCTTATTACTATGGTGAATATAAACCTAGGTACACAAAAAACTTGAAAGTATACTGAGGCTTGAGCCTTAAAAATCACAATTGTGTCCAATTTTAGAGCATCTAGCACTGATCAAACACCGAATAGGAATTGTACATGTGGGAATTTTTCCAAACAATCAATCATATGTATTTTTGGATTAGGGTTTCTATTTTCATATAGATAGGGATCTTAAGGCTAGTGGGAGGTGATTTCCAATGCTCGTATAAAGAAAGTGGAGAGGAAGAATGAGAATTTGAGAAGAAAGAAGAAAGTGGGTCTTTGGCCTTATCGGGTCAAGTGTAAGCTTTGGGCTTATTTGAAGGCTCTTTCGTCTCCTCTTGTGTACTAGGGTTGTAAAGTTGTACATAGGCCTTATAGATCCTCCTGGTGGTTTTTGCTGGGACTTGGATTTCCACCTACCTTTTCTGGTGTCTTTGTGCTCAGTAGTATATTTTTTCTCTCTTTTTCTTAGCCAACCAGTATTGTCGTGGTGATGTTCTGTTCGCCGGCATGACCTTCTGATCATGGGGACTAGTATTCTACTTTATCTCCAACCATTACTGGAAAGTTGTAGTTCATTAACTAGCAGATGCAATGCATATACATCAGCCACAAAATATATAAAGTTCTTGAAAGTTATAAATCATTTTCATTAAGGAGTTGAAATTTATAAATATGGGATCGTTTATAGTCTTGGTTCTTTTATAAATCATTTTCATTAAGTAGTTAAAATTTATAAATATGGGATAGTTTATAGTTTGGGGAGTTTGGGGAGTTTGGAGGATGCTCCTTGTTCCATGTGGTTAAACTATTGATCAGCTAACTGGCCGTCTAGGTTTTATGACAAGGCCATTTCATGCTCATTGCTACCTTAGGTAGGAATTTGGATAAATGCTTTGTTGTTATATTAATATTATCAAGGCGCTTGAAGAAACAAGGCAAGCATCCCTTAAATACTTTACATTAGAATGTATCAATAATATGATAACGCAAGGGATCAAAGCAATTAAACGAGGCATACATGCATGCATGCAAATAAGGGTAGAGAATGGGTACATGACCATATAAACATATATAAGAGCACATTCATTTCGGGAAACATCTTACATCCTCAACAGCAACACCGAAATGGCCGAAACCAGATCCAATGTCATATTTGTCAACCCCATAATCTGCCATATTTTTAACAAAAGAAACCTCTAAGTTAACACATCTGTGCACAATGTTATTAATATGGTCAAATATGCAACATGCAAAATGAAATATAAAAAAAGCAAGTAAAGTAAATTTACTATAAGTGAGCTCCACGACAAAATGCGAGTCCTCGGGGCCGTATCCAAGGAACGCGTTTGTGTATCTTTCCTCGGGAATGTCCCGCTTCCTCAACAACTTCATCCCCAAGCACTCCGTGTAGAATCTACACCAGACAACATGTAAACATGCATTATAAATATCCATCGCAACACCACCAAACAACAATTATGAAACAGAAAAACAAGAGAGTTCATTACTTTATTGTTTTGTCAAGGTCTCCGACACGATAGACTACATGGAGCATTCTCCTGTTATCCTTCTTGACCCACTCAAGCGCATTTTCTTCGGTTACGGCTGTGCTCGCTTGTGCCATATTACCCGCGCACGCCGTTACATTGTATCCTTCCATTCTTGTTGATTTTGATGTCTTTATTCTGAATAATTGAGGCCGAGGAATAGCTGGTGGAATTTTTCACAAAAATAAAAAATAAATAAACCACTCAGAATAAAAGTAAAGAAATTAAGCATACAAAATTGGCTAATTTGTAACTAATTACCTTGAACTATCTCGAGTTTGCAACTTGATGCACTAAACTATAAACTATTTTATTAGACAACTTAATACCCTGAACTTTTAAATTTTTGCAAGATAGCACATCTCGTTAAACCGTTATCCAACTTAAGAGTTGTGTTCACATCGCACTACAGTTATGGACATTAGAAATAAAATCCTCTCTTTATCTCTTCTTTCCAATACTTAACCCTAAATCTAAATCTAAATCTAATTGAGGATGGAGATGCTCGAAAGGTTGTTATCCAAGAGAGTAGGTTGTCTAGGAGATGGGCCAACGAAGATGGGGTCGGCAAGGGGGGATGGACATCCATGATATTTTTCTAGGCGTAGGAAAAGACGAGGGGAGAGGTCAACAAGGGTTGAGGTTTGTGGAGATGGTCGGCCTGGAGGGGCTCAACCAAGAGAGGGGTAGCGGGACCTCCAAAACGAGGGGAGGATGTTGCTTGGTTTAGCATTAACATTTTTAGGGGTAGGGTGTATGAGAAAGAAGACATGGATAGAATAGTAAATATTACACTAATCTCCCCTATGTTTTATGTTTATTATACAGGGTACCCTTATTTTGAAAACAATGACACCGAGTACCCTTATTTTGAAAATAATGTAAAGGGATAACTACACTAATCATCCTTATTTTTCCCACGATAAAGACACTATGTGTCAATTATTTCAAAATAAGTGTACACCGTGTAATAAACATAAAACATAGGGGAGGATAGTGTAATTAACCCTATCTTATTTTAACAACATAGGGTAGCAAGTTGCAAAAGTCTGAGAAGTTCAGGTATTTAAATGTCAATTGTAAAGTTTAGGAATATCAAGTTGTCAAATTTGACATTTTAGGGTATCTAAGTTGCAGCGGGGATAGACACGGTATTTAGTTGCAAATTAGCCTACAAAATTTTCAAATACAGCCCTAACAAACTGAAAATTGAGAATGAATCTAGAAATGAAAGAAATTAGGCATGTAAAATTTTCACATACAGCCCTAACTAGCTGAAAATTGAGAAATAATTCAAGAAATTAAGCATGTAATATTTTCACATACAACCCTGACTAACTAAATATTTACATACAACCCTGATAAGCTACAAATTGCGAATGAGACAAGTAAAGGAAAGAAGGTAAGCCTGCAATATTTTCGCATAAAACCCAAACTAGCTGAAACTGTTAAATAGTTCAAGAAAAAGAAGAAGAAAAAACTTGGCCAAACTTTTACACGCAACCCTAACTAACTGGAAATTGCGAAATCGTTCAAGAAAAGGAAAGAAATTAAGTGTGTCTGAAATTCTGGAAGATTCGAATTAAAGAAATTAAGCATGTCAAACGTACCGGATTTCGCAATAATTCAAAAGAATAAAAAACGGAATAGGGATGTACAAATTTCACAAACAACCCTGGTAAACTGATAATTGGCGAGTACAGTTCAAGAAGATTAAGCATGTGAAATATTCACGTACAACCCTAACAAACTGAAAAAAAATGGTTACGAGGAGAACTAGGGCTTTGAGGGAGAGGGGGGGGGGGGGCGGTGAGGTTACCGGCGGTGGCGCGATGGAGGAGAGAGAGGGTGCGGCGTGCGTTAAATGGGGATCGGACGGCTGAGGAGTAGTGGAGGAGGGAGGAGAGGTGGAGAGAGGAGGAAGCCGCCATCGGAAGAATCCGAACCATCAAACACTCGCTTGCGATTACTCTCGCTCTCTCTCTCCCCTTCTGGCTGCTCTGGGCGTCGTCTTCTGTTTTTTGTTTTGTTGTTACAGTTCTCTGCTCTCTCACTGCTCTGGAAGGCCTACATTTGGATTGGAAAAAGCCCATGTGATTATGGGCTGAAATAAATTTGTTGCTATTATAATATAGGCTATTGTAACTTGGTATCCTCAACTATTCAATTTTTTGATACCTTCGTCTTTGATAGATATTAACTTAATACTATCATTCAATCTTGTCCTACTGGTGTTAATCAAAGAAGAGAAAAGACAAAAATCGAAAGGGGGAGGGGGCTCGAGTCTCGGTAGGTGGGCGCGCGGCCGGAGGAGGGGGGGGGGGGATGTCGTGCGACCAAATGGGGGAGGGGCGGCAAGGGTAGGGGGGCATGTGGCTGGAGAGGGGGAGGCAGGGAGGGAAGCGGCATTTTAGTTATGTTTTTTTTTAACGGTAAACTTAACGCTGACTAACGGAGGGTATCAAGATGAACATTTTAAATAGTTGATGGTATTAAGTTTATACATATCAAAGTTGAGGGTATCAAATTGAAAAACTCAAATAGTTAAGGGTATCAATGTCATGCCCCGCTCCCATAATACTAGGTAAATACGAGAACTGACATGGCCAACCACATCTTGCAGACACTACTAAAAATTGCGGGATTAGCGACGTTAAAATAAAACGTCGCTGAATTATAGGTATTTAGCGACGTCCATATAAAACGTCGCAATACGTCGGTGATAGAGATATGGAGCGACGTTTAGCGACTATAATTATTATAAATATATATTATGTCGCTAGGTAGTCGCTAAACGTCGCTAACTTTTTAATTTTAGCGACGTTTATGTATTTAAGTCACAGTATATTATTATATCAGCGACGTTTAGCGACGTAAAGACCGACGGCGCCCCACCTCCGGCTCCCCTCCTCCCTCCGGCCGCGTCCTCCCCCCTCCGGCGGCTCCTCCTCCCTCCAGCATTCTCCTCTCTCTCCAATCACTCGGTGAGCTCCTCTCTTTGTCTCCTTTCTCTGTCTCTCTCTCTCTCTCTCTCTCTCTCTCTCTCTCTCTAACACGACACAACACAACACAACACGACACGACACGACATGACCCACACTAACCCTAACTCGGACACACATACACGCACGCGGACACACTAACACATTATTTCAGATATATTATTTTAATGCAAGTATGATAAAATGGTAGTAGGAAAAAATGTTTAATTTTAGTACTAAATAATATATTTTTAACAGGTATAGAGGGGTGAGGATGCAAACATGGTGACCGTCTTCCTGACCACCCATCGAAAGGGCAAAAATCTTATTGATGAGAGGGCATACCAGACCTATGTAAGTATTACTTTACTTTGTATTAATTTTAATATAACTTAGGCAATTATCGAGTATCCAAACTTTTCTAGGCCGAGTATCTTAGGCTACGTGAGTGGGCGACTGCTAGTGCACCTACAGCGGGAGAGGCTGGTACTTCCTCGCAGCCCTCTCCAGCTCCGTCGGCGGACGAGCTGTGGGTAATCGCCGCTGGTGGTCTCCAGAGGGGTACGTACTACGGTACGGGATCCTATGGCGCCCTTGTTGCGACGCAGTCATCTAGGGCCTCCCCAACAAGTGCGCATTCCACACAGCCCTCACAGTTGTCGGCCCGAGTCTAGGAGGCCGTTGACCGTCAGATTGCGTCTTTCTGTGACGAGTTGTTGCGAAGGATAGAGGAGCAGCCCCCATCCTAGCCACAGGCGGACGATGCGACGCTCATCGCACGATTTGATATGCTCGAGTGCAGCATCAGGGAGCTCCGAGATTTGACAGCTGATTTTAGAGCGTCGACAGAGCGCAGCGTGACGGAGCTGCATGCATCACACCTGTCCATGGACGAGAGGCTGACGATGATGCAGGATTAAATGGTTCATCGCAGTACGAGGCTGTTATCTACCATGGATTCATACAACCAGCGACTAGCAGAGTAGGAGCGGATACGTCCTCCTGGTGCGTCTACAACGACACAGACTCCACCGACGTTATTGCCTTCTCCATCGACATCTGTGTCGATTTCACGGGAGCAGTATGATATGTTCTTATCCTTCATGCGCACCGGTGGTCATCCTCCTGCAGATCCGCAGTAGTCCTAGTTAGGACCGTTTATTGATTGTTTGTGTTTCAGACCTATGATATTTGGTCATTTATGAATATTTTTTTATTTTTGAGGCATTCAGACATTATTTCTTGTATTCTTTAGGACGAGGCTTTCAGACTCAGTTGTGTGAATATTTGTTGTATTCTTTACGACGATATTTTTTCCTGATTCAGTTTGTAATCTCAATATTTTGTTTTCTTCAAATTTTATTATATTATTCATATTAAATATATGTTAATTTATCGGTATTGAGTGTTCAACCGAAGGGGGCCGGCAAACCCAGCAAATTCAATGGAGGGTTGCTCCGGGTCTATTAGTACAAATTGTGAATTCATAAACTGCAGGAAGAATAGTTTGGAAATAATTCAGTATTCATTTTTTTATTTTTTACTGTATCTTTAGCGACGTTTTGTCATAGCTGCTAACTATTTATTTAAATTTTATATAATTTTAATTTCTATTTTTATCTCTCCAAGGCTTATGCAATTAGTAATTAAGATTGTTAGTGTCATAGCTGCTAACTATTTATTTAAATTTTATATAATTTTAATTTCCATTTTTATCTCTCCAAGGCTTATCTGCAATTAGTAATTAAGATTGTGCAATTTTCATTTTGCAAATAGGAACTATGTTATAAATGAAATTATATTTGGAAAGGGGTTTTGTGCAAAACCCAAACCCATGGGAAGGAGAATAGAAACCAGCAGCTCTCCTCCTTGACTCATCCCCCTCCTTCCACCCGTGGCCTCCTCCCTCCATCTCCATTTCCTAGGAGGGAGATGGCAAGTTCTCCTCCTCCTTTACATTTTCCATATACCTACTTTCCCTACTTTATCCTTAATAAAAACCCTCTTCTTCTTTTCCTTTCTTATTCCTTTCCTTACTCTTACTGCTGCTACTGCCGGAGGCTACCACCACCGCCGTGAACGTTGCCGCCGCCACGCCGTTGGACTCCGCCGCTGACGCCGACGTACCGCCGCTACTCCGCTGCTGCCGCCGCTCTGCCACTGCTGCTACTGCTTTACTGCTGCTACTGCAGCCGCTGCTGTCGCGGGCCGCCGACGCCGGCGCCTTCTTCCCGTTCGCCGGACACGCCCTCCTCCGTAGGCGAACACCACCATCACACCACGGTGCTTCTTCTTCTTCTTCTTCCAAGGAGAACCTAGGTATGATGATTTCCCCAATTCTCCTCCTCCAGAATTCAATATTAGGTTTCTAGGAATTGATTTTAACCAATATTCTCCTGAATTAGGACATCAACATCAATATTTGGAAGAACCTGACCAAGGCAAGTCCTCATTTATCTCCTTCCAATTTAATTTTTCTAATTGTTTGGATTATTAATTGAGGTATAGAAACTCAAGTTGTTCTTGATATTAATCCCTATGTTAGGACACCTAATAACTAATTCAATATTATACGATGATATTTATGAATTTATTATAGAGTTATGTTGTATTTAGGAATTCATTTGTTCTTATAAACGAATTAATAGTATATAAATTGATGACATTTAGTTTTAAATGTTAGTTATGATCAATTCGGAAAATGAGGATATGAGTTAAAGCATAGGAACTCCAATGATGAAATGAAATGGTTTGGTATAATTTAAATTGTCCGATTACTCTACGGCACGGTCTCTAGTATGAGATACGATTTAATACGATTTAAATAGCTTAGATTTGAAAATATAATAATCTACAATATTGATAACTTATATAAATATGTGTATGTTTGATTTTATAGTGGTACATTAGGTTATAGATATACTACGTATCTAGAAAGTTACCTCTTTAAGCGACATGCGAAGATAGAAGTAATTACACACTATTTCAAGTTACGTATAGAATCTAGAGTTGTATTATACACAAGAAAAGAACTCTTAGGCCTTACACATATGCCTAGTTATATATGTATTCTTTAAAATATAAGATTTACATTTTAGGACATTTAGTACATATGATGTTTGATGTGTTAATCATTAATCTAGTCATTGAAATATTGACATGTTCTTGAATCATTATGCTTCTGACATTTACTTTTATTGTCTTGTAAATAGTTAACGAGTTGCCAAGCTAGGGTTAGTGATTAAACTAGCTAATTCTCCAAGGTAAGAAATCTCCTTGCCTATCTAGAAGATATTAATATTTGCGTGGTTTCCGGTGTTGAGAGTTGCTCCACCGAAGGGGTCGGCGAGCCCGGAAATGCTACGGAGGGTTGCTCCGGGTGGATATATAAATTGTTAAAATTTTCGGAAGCCGAAATACAAAGGAAACTCTGCCAAAATTTTTAAGAATTTCGGGAGTTAACCAATATTTCGATATTCTAAGATATCGCCGACATCCAATGTTTAAACCCTAGACTCACACACTTCAGATCACTAGAAATTTTATTTTTAAACTAGGAGTAACTAATAGAAGTCTAGAGTACATAGGACACGGACACGAGAAAATTAATTCAGACCAACTGATGACCTGCTCTGTGAAAGTCGATACCTTGAAATTGTGTGATTTAAATTATTGAACTCAAGTTGAATACTTGCAGTATCCTGGACATGCATTCCATCTTTAAACAAACGGTTAAGACAATACAGAGTAGAGATTCAATTTATATAATAATTAGAATAAGGGATGATTGTAGTTCTAAGCTAGAAGCATTGGGCGGGAGAGAACAACATAAATGATCACCTACGAAATTCTGCCACATAATTTTAAACTCTGGCTGAATTCAGCGGTTTAGGCTCTCTCGCAAGGCCTTGCGAAGTGAGCGGGTGAGGCTTAGCTCACTTTATGTTGCCCATAAGGGGCTGGGCCGGATCATAACCCCGTGCCATGCATCCGTAAGTCATCCTAATCATAAAAGCACCTTCTTCGATCCAAAAGGAAAAACAATCGAATGGGTGGATTCAAGATTGCCCAAAGGAGGCTGGGCCGGATCATAACCCCGTGCCATCATATGTTCAAGTCACCAAATAAAAACACGCCTATCTCGAATTATAATACTCGAATAGGTGAATTCAAGATTAAGCCATGAGGGCGGGGCCGGACTCTAAGCACCGAGCCATTCAAGTCACAACATAATCCTTCACAACGGGATTTGTGGCGGAAAACTAGGTGAAGTGGTTATTTAAGGCTTGTTCTCCAAAACTGCATCATCATTTAGGAAATTGATTGTGTATTGTGGTAGTGATATAGGATTTGTAATGATTGATTATAGATACTATAGGAGTATTAGATTAGGAGTTATTCAAGTCAAGTATACCATATTATATTTATTCTCTTATTTCCTTTAACTATTGCTCTTTGCACTAATATTATATCTTTCATTATTTTTCGTTCTTGACCAAGGACTTGCTTGTCGTTCTGACGACCTAGTATTGTTCACTAGGAATTGAAGAAGGAAATGAGGAAATACTACCCCTCTACAATGTGGACGAGAGCGAGGAGTAATCAGCTAGTTATCTATCATAGAGTATAGTATCTAGTTGTTGCAACTGTAGTAATGTAACTTTATCAAGGAGATGTTGTAAAGACTTATATGATTGTAAATAAATCAGAGTGTTTTGGTTTAGATATGTTGCCTAATTATTTTAGCATAACTTGCATTTTATTCTAAAAGACTTACAGGCAACAATCGCTGATACGAATGTGACAGTATTCGTATGGAGCGTAGCCTGGAGATGCAGTTACGTACCCGACTTACAGTATCTTGGGAAGCGGGGTGTGACACATATTTTAGTGGTGGCCCATACAGGTCATGCTTTTAGGAAACCTAGGTAGGACCTAAAATGAAGAACCTAGGATAAGGTGCAAGTTTAGTATTACAGAGTATAGATTAGAAATGGATATAAGTAAACCTGGATTTCTAGCCATTATCTAAAGATACTTTATGATTTTATTTGGATACTTGGGGGTGATACTAACTTGAGGTTCCTTATTGTAGAACATGCCTCGGTTTATGCCTCACGCTAGGCTAGGAAATTCCAGCCACAGCTTAGACAATTATTACAGTTTTGCAAAAAGGAAATGACGACTGGCGCGCAAGCAAATGATAAGAGCCTATGGAGTGCATTATGAAATCAAATACCCTGTGGTGTTGGATCTCAGTGACGAAAGAGAAGTGTTTTTCAATAGGACCAACTACTATATACTCATAAAGGCTCAACCATCAGAGGATACGGATCACAATAAAAATGATTATAATGGGACGTTGGAAGAATGGCAGAATACTCATCCGGAGGCGACTATAATTCAGATACGAGAGATGATGATCTAAGAGAAGATTCAACTATGTGTAGGGATCTTCTGTCCATCAGGTGTCTTTTGTGTATGTGTATATGTATGGAAGTTAGGCAGGGAAGGAATATGGGAATGTACTTAGTCTTAAGTTTATGCGTATGCCTATGTGAAAGTAACTCTAGTGGCATATTTGTATCATATTTTGATTTTAGTGAATGAAATATGCTTTTATGTACCTATATGTCTCTCTACTTTCCAGTAAATTCTTAGGAATTTCAACATCTTTTCTACTCTTCAATCTCAGGATTATTCCTGAGAAATTGCATTTGGATATTTTCAGGATAATGTCTAACCACAATCAATCCCACGTGTCATCCTCGCAAACTCAGGCAGAACCTTCTATCGAAGATATGTATAAGTTATTTCAACAAATATTGGAATCCAACAATCGGCGTGCGGACACGACCTTGACCACAACTGCCACAATGTTGGAACATTTGCAAACATCTACCAACTCTAAGGATGGTTTGTTGAAAGATTTTAGGAACCTGAATCCTCTTAAGTTCAAGGGAACGGAGAGCCCAATCGAAGCGGGCAGTGGATAAGGACTATAGAAGGATTATTAAGGGCAGCAAAGATTAATCCTGAAGATATGGTGTCCACAATTCGAATCCAATTAGAAGACATCGCTGAGCACTGGTGGAGTGCTAAACATCCTGAGGATTCGGAAGACAAGATAACCTGGGAGGATTTCAAAAGAAAGTTTGACGGGAGGTTTTTCCCAAAATCAGCTAGAATTAAGTTGGAACGACAGTTCACTCACTTGAAACAAGGAAAACTCACAGTAGATGAATATGTTGCAGAATTCTCCAGACTTAGTCGTTTTGCTCCAAATTTAATAGCTGATGAGGAGGCTAAAGTATCTAGATTCTTAGAAGGACTAGGGAGTCAGCTGAAAAGTAGAGTTGCGACGTATCGGTGCCAAACTTATCCCGAGGTTACTGAAGCGGCTAGAAGTCAAGTAAGGATGTTAAATAAAGAACAACCACTTCGATCCCAACCTCAGAAAAGGGCCTTGGAAATAGGAAATCCATCCTTAAAGCATTCATGGCAAGGATCATCCAAACGTTTCCAAACTAGTGTCTCGGGAGGGCCAATTATTTGCCACTTTTGTCACAAACCAGGTCATATGAAGGCTGAGTGCAGGAAATTTCTAGGTCTCTGTTTAAAGTGTGGATCGAATAGGCATCGGACTGACCAATGTTCACTACAACGGACTTTCGTATCAACAACCCAAAACCAATACCAGGGATCATAACCTCCATTCCAAGGAAACAATGTCAGGCCTATATTTCAAGAAAATGGTCCCCGACCTTTAATACAAGCACCAATGCCTCAAGCCATGCTAACCTATGGAAATCAACAAAGACCGCCCTATGCATCTCAAACCCACCAATTCCAACAAGCTCAGAGAACGAGCCAACCTCAAACTGGGAAAAAGAAAAAGCAAGGGCAAGCGTTCATGATGAATACTAATGAGACAGAACTGGCCAGAGAGGTGGTAACAGGTACTATTTTGGTTTCAAATTGTCCGGCATCAGTATTATTTGATTCTGGGGCAACCCATTCACTTATATCATCAGCATTTATAGTTCTGCATGAAATCAAATCACAACCATTACTTAAGAAACTAAATATTCTTACGGGTAATGGTACAGTAGAAATTAGTCGGGTATGCGAAGCTTGTCCAGTCAAATTAGGTGGTGCAGCTTTTCAAGTAAGATTGTTAGTATTTTCAATAAACAATTACGATGTAGTGCTAGGAATGGATTGGTTAACCAAGACATTGACAAATATAGACTGCGGTCAAGGAAAGATGCAGTTCCAGCTCACTAATGGAGAGCTATATGAATTTGTTCGAGATCATAAAGAATTTGATGCTATGGAATTAGAAAAATTTGAACTACCAATTCAAGGAAGATTTCAAGAACTGGAAGAGAAACAATTTCCAAAGATAGTAAGGGAATTCAAGGACGTATTTCCTGATAAATTACCAGGATTGCCACCAGATAGAGCAATAGAAATTTCCATCAATTTGGTGCCTGGAGCAGCGCCTATAGCCAAGAAAATATATCCGATGAATAAGGAAGAATTGGCTGAACTAAATAAACAAATAAAGGAATTATTAGCAAAAGGATTTATTCAACCCAGTGCTTCACCGTGGGGTGCACCAGTACTTTTCGTGAAAAAGAAAGACGGGACCCTACGATTGGTGATTGATTACAGAGCCCTGAATGAAGTAACAATTAAAAATAAGTACCCTTTGCCCCGAATAAATGAATTATTTGATCAACTAGGAGAAGCCAAGGTGTTTTCAAAGATTGATTTAAGATCTGGATACCATCAAGTAAAAGTCAAGAGGGAAGACATTCAGAAAACTGCCTTTAGAACTCGTTATGGACATTACGAGTTCCTAGTCATGCATTTTGGGGTAACAAATGCTCCTGCTATATTTATGGACCTAATGAATTGGATTTTTTTACCAATATTTGGATAAATTCGTAATTGTATTCATTGACGACATCCTCATATATTCAAAGAATGAAGAAGAACACGAAGAGCATCTGAAGATAATATTGTAAACCCTAAGACAGGAACAATTGTACGCTAAATTCAGTAAATATGAATTTTGGCTAATTCAAATATCATTTCTAGGTCATATAATCACCGGAGAAGGTATTTCAGTAGATCCAAAGAAGGTAGAAGCTGTTAAATCCTGGCCAACGCCAAAGTCTGTAGCAGAAATTCGAAGTTTCTTGGGATTAGCCGGATACTATAGAAGATTTGTGGAAAATTTTGCAAGAATTGCAGAACCATTAACTCGGCTGACCCGAAAGGAAGAAAAATTCAATTGGACAGAGAAATGCCAAGCAGCTTTTGATGAATTGAAAGAAAGATTAATTTCAGCACCGATATTGGCCTTACCATCGGGATCAGGAGGATATGAAATATACAGCGATGCATCAGGAAAGGGGCTAGGTTGTGTACTGATGCAACATGGAAAGATTATAGCTTATGTCTCTCGACAACTGAAACTGTCACGCCCCAGTCCCAAAATACCGAGGGACCAGACGCGTGATAATGGCCAGCAGTACGCACCGATGGACAAACCCAATTTAATGGATCCATCAGGGCATACTTAAGCTGTAATATACAATAAATAGGTCCAATAATACATAGTCACAGTCTATACTAATCCCATCCACAACAGATAATCACAGATCAAATGCCAGAAAAATGCAAGTAAATATAATCTAGCATATCTCAATCAAGAGTCTCGGAGAACAAATCCGAGAACAAGTCTAATACAATAATGCAATAGACTGGAAGTAAAGTATATAGGAACAGAAGTAAATGAGTATCTCAAACCAATATCCAGGAGAAGTCCTCTGGTACGATCCCGTCCTCTGGTCCTGGTACAGCTCCTGTATCTGCTCCTGTTCCTGCTTCTGCTCCTGATAATGCTCCTGTACTGTATAACTCTAGGGGGATCTCCTCTGCTAGTCCTGGGGACAAAGTCCGGATCCAGGTCCTCAGGGGACAGCAAGGTACAGAAAATACAAGCCAAAATAAATGCAGTGCAGCAAAAATGCAATAAATAGGGTAAGCTATATAACCATCTATGTGAAAATGCAAGTGAGAGCATCACTAGTCTCAGGCTGAAGCCACTACAAGCTCTGTGTCTGGGAGCCGGTAGCGGTAATAAACACGTAATGTGCCTAGCTCTACGACGAGAGTCTGAGGCCTCACAATAGTAGTAGATAGATATACGAAACAGCCTGTAGCCTGTGTGTCTCTCCCCACCCCATGTAATCACACGTCTCATGTCCACGATGCACCATGTCCATGTCACGCACAATCATCTCTTAATGCAACAAGTCATCTAATATCTAAGAATACGATGTCCATGTCCTGTATCCTATACAGAATCACCACGAATATCTCGGGAAGATCCTGTCTCATGAGTAGTGTCAAGTGTCCTGGGTCAAGGTGTACTTGGTAAGACAAGTACGAGAGTATATAGTGTCACGAATGTCCATCTCTAGGTGACCGTACCCAACACCGCGTACGGTGTCGGCACCCGACTGATAATCGGACGCTAAGTACGTCACACGGTCCTAGGTTAAGCATGCACAGCAATATAATGAAGCAAGGAAAATATGTAACAATACTGCAAAGTTTGGCAAGGTACACTTGCCTGGGGTCCTGGCTCCACTGTAGCTCTGGTCTCAGTGTGATCTGCAGGTACTACTCCGGTTGCTGAAATAAACATCACCATTAGATTCAGAAAATATCAAATAGCTAAAACGCCTGTCCTTGAGTCCAATTTGGACACAAGGGCAAAAACGACAGTTTCGGGTCAAAACGGGGTCCACATGCGGGCCCGCTTTGCACCGAAAAGCGCGTCAGGGTCAAAGGTCTCCAATTTCCGCAAACTCAGTGTCTACAAGTCAGGAAAGATGATACGAACCCAACGGAACTTCCAGAATTGGATTCCGATGAGCCGATCACAAAATCGCCCGTCAAGTGGAGCCTGTGGGGCCCACGATACGCGATTTTGTCAACGTTCTCAGAATCGAACCAAACTTGGGTCACAGGACCAGCGTATTGCTACGAGTCCGATGGCGCAAGTTTCGTCTCGATCCGACTTGTGTACACAAAGTTACCGCGTGTTCCAGAAAGGACGGATACGGGGTGTCGTTGGCGGATACGCGTTGATTCCGGGGTGCACGCACCTCCGAATCGACTTCTGCGAAATCCCACACGACCGTATCAACGTCGCGCACGTATCTGTGAAGACCGTGCGCGACCAAGTCGTCCCGTTTGGCGGGACGTACTCGGTTCCGGGGTGAATTGGGTCGTTGTTTTTCCTGTTTTTGGATCGCGGTGTGCGATCACCACAGGACGCGATGCCCCGAGCGGGTTGCACGGGCACCGAGAGGGTTATACAGTCTTCGCAACGCAATCGACGGAATTGAAAACGGGGTTACGAGCAGAAAGATACACGTACCTGAACAGGGCCTCGTGAATCTGTTTTTCACGTGTCCGGGTCGTCTTGACACGAGTTGAGTTGTGTCCGTGTCCACTGCTCTAGGGTTTAGAGCAGCGGAGACTCGCCGTAGTTGCTGTGTCGGGTCGCGCGGCGAGCGGCGAGGTCAGGGGCTGTCTAGATGGCCGTGGAGCGGCGCTCGGAGGCCGGGCTAGGTCAGGGCAGCGGCTGCTGCTGCTCGGGGGAAGCCGCCGGAGGGGCGGAGGCGACTGGGGGACGCGGGGATGGGCACGGCGGCGTCGGGCGGAGCGGGTCAGGCGAGGTCGGCGTTGAGGTGGACGCGGGCGGCGTCACGACGGAGCGGCGCGGAGGGGGAAGGAGTTGTCGACGTCGGGGGTCGTGCAGAGGGAGACGGCGGTGAGGGCTCGAGCAGAGGGAGACAGCGGTGAGCTCGTGCGGCGGAGCGAAGGGGCGGAGGCGCTGCTCGGGGACGCTGGCGGAGGAAGGAGGAGGGAACACGGGCGGAGCACTCGGCGGGGGTTTGGTCGGCTGCGGAGGTGTATGGGGAGGACGACGGCTAGGGTTAGGTCGTCGATGGCTGCACAGGTGGCGGAGCGGCGCGGAGCTGCGGGGTCGGCTGCTCCGGCGGGGGGGGGGGGTAGCCGGCGACTAGATTAGGGTTAGGGTTAGGGTTAGGGTTAGGGTTAGGTTATTTGGGAATTTAGGGATTTGGGAATTAGGGTTTCTTCTTCTTTTCTTTTGTGGAGAAAACCTAGGGAATCATGTATTTATACATTACAGGAATTGGACTAGGGTTAGACCTAGGATTCGGGCCGGGTCAACGTTCCTTGGGCTGGGCTTCGGCTCTCATGGGGATGTCGGGCGTTTGCACGGATTAAATTCGGTTTAGTTATAAATAGTTTTTAGGGCTTTAAACGGGTTTCCGGAGTCCAATAAATTCACGGAAAATTACCCTGTGTCCGGTTTTCCATTTTACACCATAAAATATTATTTTCATAATATTTTAATATGAATTAACCGAAATTAAAAATCCTTAAATCAACAAGGCCTAGGTCACGATTCCCGAAAATTTCAGATAGATTGGGGAAAATCCAAATTTAAAATTCTGAAAAATCAGGGGGCTTACAATCTACCCAACTTATAAAAATTTCGTCCTCGAAATTAAATTAGGGTAGGGTCTAAAGAATTCCTTTTAAGTGAACATTGCGGTCTCTACCCAACTTAGAATTTACCCATCTATTATCTAAGACTATTCATCTAATAATCTATGCCCTGTTATTGAATCCTCCAGTCTTGAACACCAAACATGTCCCTATGGTATTCCCTTAATCATATATAAAAGGGTCATCAACATTGCGGCCGGCCGGTGGGGTATATCTAGTACTGTCTATATATCAAGCTTATACCCAGCACGAGGTGTCGTCTTTCCGAAATAAGGGAAGACGGAGATCAATAATAAATAGTTCAAGGGTGAGGTAATAGATTAGAAGTATCAGGATCAAGGCGTTTAATGAAGTCCAATGGGAATTGTCAAGTTGTTGTGGATTGAAATCCTATTGGTAACCCTTTGTTCGCATGCTCGTATTAGTACAGTCATGTAACTGATACGATATGCTCAGACATATCTAGAGGGCAGGTATACCAGTCAACTATATATCTCAATCCACGTGAAGTAGTCGTGCGAAGAGCGAACCAAAATGCACTAAGGTTGATCAGACCGTAATACACTGATTCTGAATAGACAACCGTATTAGTGTACGCGTCCAATAATACAGATGTCATGATCAAGCTCGATAAAGAATAAGCTTGCAAAACTAGGCTATATTAGCAGCATAAGTCAAGGTAGTACAACAAATATAAGTACGCTAGATGATGATGGAAGGAGGTACAACTTAATTCAAGTTCTCAAAACAATCACAAGATAAGCACAATCACAAAAGACTCTATAATCTCTATTGTTATCAATTATAAGCAAGTTCAAAGTTACATAGGTTAAGGCTGAGGTCACGAACCAATAGGCACGAGATAAAACAATCTAGAAACAGAAAACTACGAAGAATTACGCGCATTAGCTACTCCATGAGTCTGCGCGTCCTCTGAAGTCATCGCTGGAGCTTGTTCACGTCCTCGTAGTTGATTCCTCTGCTGCTGTTGAGCCTGCTGGAAGAGTGTTGCTTGTGGTGCCAAGGGTGGCCTCGGCTGATTCCCTCCTGGGGCTGGTGGTCTGATTCCTTCAATTCTCGTTTGCGGTGCTTCCAACGCTGGAGAGGCTGGCCTTGGTGCTGGTAACGCTTGTTGGTTATTCATTGGTGCTCTGTCTCGACGTTCGGGGCATTCCTTCTTTAAATGCTGACTGGATCCGCAAGCTAAGCATAATTTTCTTTTTCGTCTGCACTCGTCCTCTATATGGCCTCGCCTGTGACAATATGGACAGACAGGTATTGCCGGTGGAGATGCTTCTGGTGGCTGGTGCATGTGAGGTCCCTTTGCAACTTCTTCCTGTGGTGCTCCGGCTGGTGCTGATGTGGATGGTTGATGAATCATCAATGCTTTCCCTCGATGCTGAGAACAGTCCTTAGCTAAGTGTTGGTTGGACGCGCATATCAAGCATAATCCTAACTTGCGTCTGCATTCTCTTTCAGTATGGCCTATCTTGCGACAATGTTGACAAGTAGGAAGGAATGAGGCTCTTGGTGCTGCCCTCGGTGGTGGATTCATCTGTGGTCGCTTTGCAGCTCTTTCCTGTTGTGTTTGGTCTGGTGCTATTGCATACGGCCGCTTCTGGCTGGACTCGATCCTTGTGTCGCACTCCATGGGTCTTGCTGTAGTAAGAACATGCTCGTCTAAGGTAGTTGCAGTGGGGCTGATTAACTTCCGTAACTCTGAGCTGAATCTGTCGATGAACTTCTCCACTTGGATCTGCTGTGCTTCTTCCTGAACCTTCCGGTGGGCTTGCACCATCGCGTAGAACATTCGAAACATTTGTTGTTCGTCCATAGCCTGCCCTTGTGGAACGGTAGGCGTCGGTGGAGCCAACTGCATCGATGGTGGAACGTCATCTTCCTGGATTCTCGAGGCATGCTGACTTGCTTGCTGTGATGATGGTCCTTCACTAACGGGTGTTACTTCATCTTCGTGGGTAACCATAACACCTTGTGGTGTTCCTGGATGAGTCTCTTTGCCGACTTGGGGATTCATTTCTCTGCAACCAAAATAAACTATAAGGGCGCTCAGGAATCAAGGGAGGATACGAGTCAAGAGATTAATTTGAATCAGATATAGATATCAAGGACGTTTCAAGCAAGTGGATGAGATCCTAGAACTTATCCTATTCTTATTGCAGGCTTGCTCGGTCCCTAAGTTGAAACCGAACAATTTAGTCGTTGACCTGTATGGGCCACCACAAAAACCATGTCACGCCCCAGTCCCAAAATACCGAGGGACCAGACGCGTGATAATGGCCAGCAGTACGCACCGATGGACAAACCCAATTTAATGGATCTATCAGGGCATACTTAAGCTGTAATATACAATAAATAGGTCCAATAATACATAGTCACAGTCTATACTAATCCCATCCACAACAGATAATCACAGATCAAATGCCAGAAAAATGCAAGTAAATATAATCTAGCATATCTCAATCAAGAGTCTCGGAGAACAAATCCGAGAACAAGTCTAATACAATAATGCAATAGACTGGAAGTAAAGTATATAGGAACAGAAGTAAATGAGTATCTCAAACCAATATCCAGGAGAAGTCCTCTGGTACGATCCCGTCCTCTGGTCCTGGTACAGCTCCTGTATCTGCTCCTGTTCCTGCTTCTGCTCCTGATAATGCTCCTGTACTGTATAACTCTAGGGGGATCTCCTCTGCTAGTCCTGGGGACAAAGTCCGGATCCAGGTCCTCAGGGGACAGCAAGGTACAGAAAATACAAGCCAAAATAAATGCAGTGCAGCAAAAATGCAATAAATAGGGTAAGCTATATAACCATCTATGTGAAAATGCAAGTGAGAGCATCACTAGTCTCAGGCTGAAGCCACTACAAGCTCTGTGTCTGGGAGCCGGTAGCGGTAATAAACACGTAATGTGCCTAGCTCTACGACGAGAGTCTGAGGCCTCACAATAGTAGTAGATAGATATACGAAACAGCCTGTAGCCTGTGTGTCTCTCCCCACCCCATGTAATCACACGTCTCATGTCCACGATGCACCATGTCCATGTCACGCACAATCATCTCTTAATGCAACAAGTCATCTAATATCTAAGAATACGATGTCCATGTCCTGTATCCTATACAGAATCACCACGAATATCTCGGGAAGATCCTGTCTCATGAGTAGTGTCAAGTGTCCTGGGTCAAGGTGTACTTGGTAAGACAAGTACGAGAGTATATAGTGTCACGAATGTCCATCTCTAGGTGACCGTACCCAACACCGCGTACGGTGTCGGCACCCGACTGATAATCGGACGCTAAGTACGTCACACGGTCCTAGGTTAAGCATGCACAGCAATATAATGAAGCAAGGAAAATATGTAACAATACTGCAAAGTTTGGCAAGGTACACTTGCCTGGGGTCCTGGCTCCACTGTAGCTCTGGTCTCAGTGTGATCTGCAGGTACTACTCCGGTTGCTGAAATAAACATCACCATTAGATTCAGAAAATATCAAATAGCTAAAACGCCTGTCCTTGAGTCCAATTTGGACACAAGGGCAAAAACGACAGTTTCGGGTCAAAACGGGGTCCACATGCGGGCCCGCTTTGCACCGAAAAGTGCGTCAGGGTCAAAGGTCTCCAATTTCCGCAAACTCAGTGTCTACAAGTCAGGAAAGATGATACGAACCCAACGGAACTTCCAGAATTGGATTCCGATGAGCCGATCACAAAATCGTCCGTCAAGTGGAGCCTGTGGGGCCCACGATACGCGATTTTGTCAACGTTCTCAGAATCGAACCAAACTTGGGTCACAGGACCAGCGTATTGCTACGAGTCCGATGGCGCAAGTTTCGTCTCGATCCGACTTGTGTACACAAAGTTACCGCGTGTTCCAGAAAGGACGGATACGGGGTGTCGTTGGCGGATACGCGTTGATTCCGGGGTGCACGCACCTCCGAATCGACTTCTGCGAAATCCCACACGACCGTATCAACGTCGCGCACGTATCTGTGAAGACCGTGCGCGACCAAGTCGTCCCGTTTGGCGGGACGTACTCGGTTCCGGGGTGAATTGGGTCGTTGTTTTTCCTGTTTTTGGATCGCGGTGTGCGATCACCACAGGACGCGATGCCCCGAGCGGGTTGCACGGGCACCGAGAGGGTTATACAGTCTTCGCAACGCAATCGACGGAATTGAAAACGGGGTTACGAGCAGAAAGATACACGTACCTGAACAGGGCCTCGTGAATCTGTTTTTCACGTGTCCGGGTCGTCTTGACACGAGTTGAGTTGTGTCCGTGTCCACTGCTCTAGGGTTTAGAGCAGCGGAGACTCGCCGTAGTTGCTGTGTCGGGTCGCGCGGCGAGCGGCGAGGTCAGGGGCTGTCTAGATGGCCGTGGAGCGGCGCTCGGAGGCCGGGCTAGGTCAGGGCAGCGGCTGCTGCTGCTCGGGGGAAGCCGCCGGAGGGGCGGAGGCGACTGGGGGACGCGGGGATGGGCACGGCGGCGTCGGGCGGAGCGGGTCAGGCGAGGTCGGCGTTGAGGTGGACGCGGGCGGCGTCACGACGGAGCGGCGCGGAGGGGGAAGGAGTTGTCGACGTCGGGGGTCGTGCAGAGGGAGACGGCGGTGAGGGCTCGAGCAGAGGGAGACAGCGGTGAGCTCGTGCGGCGGAGCGAAGGGGCGGAGGCGCTGCTCGGGGACGCTGGCGGAGGAAGGAGGAGGGAACACGGGCGGAGCACTCGGCGGGGGTTTGGTCGGCTGCGGAGGTGTATGGGGAGGACGACGGCTAGGGTTAGGTCGTCGATGGCTGCACAGGTGGCGGAGCGGCGCGGAGCTGCGGGGTCGGCTGCTCCGGCGGGGGGGGGTAGCCGGCGACTAGATTAGGGTTAGGGTTAGGGTTAGGGTTAGGTTATTTGGGAATTTAGGGATTTGGGAATTAGGGTTTCTTCTTCTTTTCTTTTGTGGAGAAAACCTAGGGAATCATGTATTTATACATTACAGGAATTGGACTAGGGTTAGACCTAGGATTCGGGCCGGGTCAACGTTCCTTGGGCTGGGCTTCGGCTCTCATGGGGATGTCGGGCGTTTGCACGGATTAAATTCGGTTTAGTTATAAATAGTTTTTAGGGCTTTAAACGGGTTTCCGGAGTCCAATAAATTCACGGAAAATTACCCTGTGTCCGGTTTTCCATTTTACACCATAAAATATTATTTCCATAATATTTTAATATGAATTAACCGAAATTAAAAATCCTTAAATCAACAAGGCCTAGGTCACGATTCCCGAAAATTTCAGATAGATTGGGGAAAATCCAAATTTAAAATTCTGAAAAATCAGGGGGCTTACAGAAACAGCATGAGAGGAATTACCCAACTCATGATCTAGAACTAGCGGCTGTAGTTTTTGCACTCAAACTGTGGCGACACTAATTATATGAAAAAATAATTAAGATATATACGGATCACAAAAGTCTGAAATATGTGTTCACTCAGAAAGAGATTAACATGAGGCAAAGAAGATGGTTGGAATTACTCAAAGACTTTGATATGGAATTAGAATATCATCCATGCAAAGCAAATAAGGTAGCAGATGCCTTAAGCAGGAAATCAATGGCATTCTTCATGAATACACCAAAGGAAATTCTCAAGGACCTAAATAAGATGGGAATTGAAGTAATATATCCAACATCAGAAGGATTATGGAAAAATTTACAGATACAATCTTCTCTAGTGGACAGGATTAAAGAGGCTCAACATGAAGACTCTAAACTCCAGAAAATATGGAACCAAACCAAATGAGGACTCCAGACTGGAATAAAGAAGCATATAGATGGATCGTTAAGATTTGGAGATCGATTGTGTGTACCCGATGGAAATCTAAGAACAGAAATCATGTCAGAAGCTCATAACTCGCAATATTCCATTCATCCAGGAAGTACTAAGATGTATAAGGACCTGAAACAGAATTTTTGGTGGCATGGAATGAAGCGAGAAATTGCTAAATTTGTGCCCAAATGCCTTGTCTGCCAGCAAGTAAAAGCAGAACATCAAAGGACAGCGGGTCTCCCTCAACCTCTTCCAATACCTGAATGGAAGTGGGAACATATTACAATGGATTTCGTGACCGGGCTACCTAAGACCCAAAGAAGTAACAATGCTATCTGGGTCATCATAGACATGCTTACTAAATCAGCTCGATTTATACCATTCCGAGTAGGACAATCAACCGAAGTATTAGCAGACCTATATATGAAATAGATTGTTAGTCAATATGGAATATCGGTAAGTATAGTTTCAGATAGAGATACTAGATTTACTTCACATTTCTGGAAAAGTCTGCAAGAAAGTCTCGGCACTCGGTTAAAATTTAGTTCAACATACCATCCACAAACAGATGGTCAATCAGAAAGGATAATTCAAACTCTAGAGGACATGTTGAGAGCCTGCACATTAGATTTTGGAGGATCATGGGACGACCACTTACATTTGGTGGAATTTTCTTATAACAACAGTTATCATACTAGCATCAAGATGGCGCCTTTCGAAGCATTATATGGGAGAAGATGTAGATCACCAATGTGCTGGACAGATGTAGAAGAAAGGCAATTATTAGGCCCAGAATTAGTAACACAAACTGTTAACAAGGTTAAAGCAATCAGAAATCATTTACAAGCAGCCCAAGATAGATAGAAGATGTGGGCTGATAAACATCGAAGAATGTTGGAATTTCAACCCAGCGATCATGCATTTTTAAAGATATCGCCAACAAAAGGGATAATTAGATTTGGGACCAGAGGAAAACTGAGTCCAAGATATATTAGACCATTTGACATATTAGAGAAAGTCGGAAAAGTATCTTATAAACTGGCCCTACCCCCAGCACTAGAAGGGGTACATAATGTATTTCACGTATCTCAACTCCGAAGATATGTGCCAGATCCGAACCATATACTGGATCATTCAGAGATCACTATCGGACCAACTCTACGCGTCGAACAACGACCTGTTGAAATTTTGGATCGTAGAGACAAAATACTCAGGAATCGGATCATTCCATTAATCCGAGTGGCTTGGAACAAGGACCCTCCAGGGGAATCAACTTGGAAAAAAGAAGAAGACATGCGAAAGCAATTTTCATACTTATTTGTTGACCAAGGTTAGCTACTCTTTGGTTTAAATTTCGAGAACGAAATTTTTCTAAGGAGGATAGAGTGTCATAGCTGCTAACTATTTATTTAAATTTTATATAATTTTAATTTCCAATTTTATCTCTCCAAGGCTTATATGCAATTAGTAATTAAGATTGTTAGTGTCATAGCTGCTAACTATTTATTTAAATTTTATATAATTTTAATTTCCATTTTTATCTCTCCAAGGCTTATATGCAATTAGTAATTAAGATTGTTAGTGTCATAGCTGCTAACTATTTATTTAAATTTTATATAATTTTAATGCAATTTTCATTTTGCAAATAGGAACTATGTTATAAATGAAATTATATTTGGAAAGGGGTTTTGTGCAAAACCCAAACCCATGGGAAGGAGAATAGAAACCAGCAGCTCTCCTCCTTGACTCATCCCCCTCCTTCCACCCGTGGCCTCCTCCCTCCATCTCCATTTCCTAGGAGGGAGATGGCAAGTTCTCTTCCTCCTTTACATTTTCCATATACCTACTTTCCCTACTTTATCCTTAATAAAAACCCTCTTCTTCTTTTCCTTTCTTATTCCTTTCCTTACTCTTACTGCTGCTACTGCCGGAGGCTACCACCACCGCCGTGAACGTTGCCGCCGCCACGCCGTTGGACTCCGCCGCTGACGCCGACGTACCGCCGCTACTCCGCTGCTGCCGCCGCTCTGCCACTGCTGCTACTGCTTTACTGCTGCTACTGCAGCCGCTGCTGTCGCGGGCCGCCGACGCCGACGCCTTCTTCCCCTTCGCCGGACACGCCCTCCTCCGCAGGCGAACACCACCATCACACCACAGTGCTTCTTCTTCTTCTTCTTCTTCCAAGGAGAACCTAGGTATGATGATTTTCCTAATTCTTCTCCTCCAGAATTCAATATTAGGTTTCTAGGAATTGATTTTAACCAATATTCTCCTGAATTAGGACATCAACATCAATATTTGGAAGAACCTGACGAAGGCAAGTCCTCATTCATCTCCTTCTAATTTGATTTTTCTAATTGTTTGGATTATTAATTGAGGTATAGAAACTCAAGTTGTTCTTGATATTAATCCCTATGTTAGGACACCTAATAACTAATTCAATATTATACGATGACATTTATGAATTTATTATAGAGTTATGTTGTATTTAGGAATTCATTTGTTCTTATAAATGAATTAATAGTATATAAATTGTTGACATTTAGTTTTAAATGTTAATTATGATCAATTTAAAAAATGAGGATATAAGTTAAAGCATAGGAACTCCAACGATGAAATAAAATGGTTTGGTATAATTTAAATTGTCCGATTACTCTACGGCACGGTCTCTAGTATGAGATACGATTTAATACGATTTAAATAGCTTAGATTTGAAAATATAATAATTTACAATATTGATAACTTATATAAATATGTGTATGTTTGATTTTATAGTGGTACATTAGGTTATAGATATACTATGTATCTAGAAAGTTACCTCTTTAAGCGACATGCGAAGATAGAAGTAATTACACACTATTTCAAGTTACGTATAGAATCTAGAGTTGTATTATACACAAGAAAAGAACTCTTAGGCCTTACACATATGCCTAGTTATATATGTATTCTTTAAAATATAAGATTTACATTTTAGGACATTTAGTACATATGATGTTTGATGTGTTAATCATTAATCTAGTCATTGAAATATTGGCATGTTCTTGAATCATTATGCTTCTGACATTTACTTTTATTGTCTTGTAAATAGTTAACGAGTTGCCAAGCTAGGGTTAGTGATTAAACTAGCTAATTCTCCAAGGTAAGAAATCTCCTTGCCTACCTAGAAGATATTAATATTTGCGTGATTTCCGGTGTTGAGAGTTGCTCCACCGAAGGGGTCGGCGAGCCCGGGAATGCTACGGAGGGTTGCTCCGGGTGGATATATAAATTGTTAAAAATTTTGGAAGCCGAAATACAAAGGAAATTTTGCCAAATTTTTTAAGAATTTCAGGAGTTAACCAATATTTCGATATTCTGAGATATCGCCGACATCCAATGTTTAAACCCTAGACTCACACACTTCAGATCACTAGAAATTTTATTTTTAAACTAGGAGTAACTAATAGAAGTCTAGAGTACATAGGACACAGACACGAGAAAATTAATTCAGACCAACTGATGACCTGCTCTGTGAAAGTCGATACCTTAAAATTGTGTGATTTAAATGATTGAACTCAAGTTGAATACTTGCAGTATCCTGGACATGCATTCCATCTTTAAACAAACGGTTAAGACAATACAGAGCAGAGATTCAATTTTTATAATAATTAGAATAAGGGGTGATTGTAGTTCTAAGCTAGAAGCATTGGGCGGGGGAGAACAACATAAATGACCACCTACGAAATTCTGCCACATAATTTTAAACTCTGGCTGAATTCAGCGGTTTAGGCTCTCTCGCAAGGCCTTGCGAAGTGAGCGGGTGAGGCTTAGCTCACTTTATGTTGCCCATAAGGGGCTGGGCCGGATCATAACCCCGTGCCATACATCCGTAAGTCATCCTAATCATAAAAGCACCTTCTTCGATCCAAAAGGAAAAACAATCGAATGGGTGGATTCAAGATTGCCCAAAGGAGGCTGGGCCTGATCATAACCCCGTGCCATCATATGTTCAAGTCACCAAATAAAAATACGCCTATCTCGAATTATAATACTCGAATAGGTGAATTCAAGATTAAGCCATGAGGGCGGGGCCGGACTCTAACCACCGAGCCATTCAAGTCATAACAGAATCCTTCACAACGGGATTTGTGGCGGGAAACTAGGTGAAGTGGTTATTTAAGGCTTGTTCTCCAAAACTGCATCATCATTTAGGAAATTAATTGTGTATTGTGGTAGTGATATAGGATTTGTAATGATTGATTATAGATACTATAGGAGTATTAGATTTTGAGTTATTCAAGTCAAGTATACCATATTATATTTATTCTCTTATTTCCTTTAACTATTGCTCTTTGCTCTAATATCATATTTTTCATTGTTTTCCGTTCTTGACCGAGGACTTGCTTGTCGTTCTGACAAACTAGTATTGTTCACTAGGGATTAAAGAAGGAAATAAGAAAATACTACCCCTCTACAATGTGGACGAGAGAGAGGAGTAATCAGCTAGTGATCTATCATAGAGTATAGTATCTAGTTGTTGCAACTGTAGTAATGTAACTTTATCAAGGAGCTGTTGTAAAGACTTATATGATTGTAAATAAATCAGAGTGTTTTGGTTTAGATATGTTGCCTAATTATTTTAGTATGACTTGCATTTTATTCTAAAAGACTTACAGGCGACAATCGCTGATACGAATGTAACAGTATTCGTATGGGGTGTAGCCTGGAGATACAGTTACGTACCGGACTTACCGTATCTTGGGAAGCGGGACATGACACATTTTTAGCGACGTTTTGCGATGTTTAGCGACGTCACCTCACGTTGCTAATTACGTTACTATATTCGTCGCTAAATACGTCGCTACACACGTCGCTAAACAAGTTGATGTTCGTCGTAAATTGCTGACATGGCAATATTGCCAGGTCATATTAACGTTGCTAAATTAGTCGCACAACGTCGCTACATGAGTCGCACATACGTCACTATAAAAGTCGCTATTTACGTCGCTACTAACGTCGCTATATACGTCGCTAATTTAGCGACATATAGCGACAAAAATACCGTCGCTAATTTAGCAATATTGCGTCGCTGCACGTCGCTAATATAGCGACGCATATACGTCGCTAGAAAATGTCGGAATAGCGACGTTTGACGACATTTTTTCTGTCAGCGACTAGTTTAACGGCGACTTCAACAAAACGTCGCTAATTACGTCGCTAAAGTTATTTAGCGACGTTTTTTGCCATTTACCGATGTTTTTACGTCGCTAAATTGACTTATTCGGGTAGTGAGAATACCGAAGTAAGCCGCAATATGCTAAAGTTGTCTAGAAGACAAATGAGTAGGACTCTAGCATGCTATAACGTCAGTCCTAAGGCCGACAAATCCTAGTATCTCAATCCATCAACAACAATTTCAGTAGTATATCATATATGAAAGTAAAGAGGCATCACAAATTATTTGTCACATATGATCATGAAGCTAGTGAATACAAAATGATGCACTAGCAGAGTATAATTATACATGATCAAATATACCAGCCCTGGTCTAATATATACATCATGTTGATTGTAGTATCAAAAATACAAGGAGCTAACTTTGTCTCTTGCTAAAAATAAAAAATAAAGTAATCCAAACTAGGGGTGGAAGAACGAAATCCACTCGCGAGCTTCGGCCGCAGTCCTACGAGTGCGAGCCATCTTGATAGAAGTACGGGGGATCCTGGTTGTCCTCTGATAAATCTGTCCAAGCAAAACCAGTGGGGTCAGAACCCCAAGCAACAAGTACCACAAAGGAGCTCAAGGTGATGGGCAAAATCTACCATAATATTATGCACAGAAGAGACACACAATAAATGCGAGTCGGGACTCGTACGGTACCAATGTACTTGTCCCCAAGAATAAACTAACGACAAAAAATAAAATATTTAAAGAAACTAGCTAATAGAGCAGGACAAAGCGACGAGCGGTAAGAGGACATATGAACTACTCTGGAGCAGGACCAGAACCCTTAAACCAAACAAAGACCGAGATTTCAGACTTTTATCTGAGCAGAACTTAGCACCCTAACCACACATCAGAAGAATGAGATACAAGAGCAAGCTAGACGAATAGACAAACATTCATTCCACGGCCAAATATGCCTACGGCTTGCTATAATTAACTAACTAGGGTTATCACAATCTTTAATTACTAAAAGAATGCATTGCTAAGAATATTGTTACCACCGACACTACAGTCAACCGGACGACCAAGGGTACGCTTGTCTAAAAATTTAATGCACATCACAATAGCATAACTTAAAATTGACATAAACATAAACTTGTCAAAAAATCACAAATTATTTAATGACATAAATTTGTATATAAACTTTTTGGAAATTATTACTTGTCTTGAAATCATAAACTTACATTAAGTCATGAACTTGTCTTATAACATAAACTGGTCTTGTAAACATAAACTTGTCTTGTAAGTGCCACAACACGCGTAAACTTGATAGGTCATGGAGCCCTTGCCTAGCATGTTTGTCACATGCCTCATAGGGCCCTTGAAGATCGGGATAGCCGGTTGCGCAATATTCTTCCCTTCCAATGATCTAGTCAAATTTTATCTCGTTTAATCATTATTTCAAGTTCTTGAGTCGTAGACACTCGAGAACTTCCTAGAGTGATGAGTTATTCATGAGTTATCACTGGCGAACTTATCGTATCCGCGACACACAATACATTGGGCAATACTTGTGGTGCCCCGTTCCCCCTATTCGGGGAGCGCGACTAAGAAATACAAATCGTTATCGTTCGATCGGGATAGATTGAATCAAGATCTTATCCTCGTTATGGATTTGCTTCTTCGAAATTGATTTCCATATTCAGTAGACCGTGCCCCGAGGATGGACTTAGCGGCAGAGTCAAGAGGGACCTCTCCGCTGCAAGTTTTCTTGCCTAGTTTTTGCTATCGCCTTGTTGCTTTTGTGCTTTTGAGTTGGTTTTTGGATTTGTGTTTTCTTGAAAGATTTTGATAAATTTTATTACTTTCATTGAATGAATTCTATTCCATTCTGATCTTGGAAAGAGTTGAAGAGGTATTGATCAGCTGTTCGTGGCAATGCAGGTGATTGTGCAGTAGACGTCGTGCGAACGGAGTCTTGACGCACCTCTTTCCTTTCCTTTCCTTTCTCCAACCAACTTGTGGGTGGCTATATTCGATTCAGTTGACCCTTCTTCCAAGTCTTCACATCTAAAATCTTGCATTCTTGCTTGTTTCGATCAAATGAAACCATAATAACTAACAGATGTCAAGATAAAAAGGAATAGACTTGGACTACTTTATGCTTGTTAATCAACTTGTGAACGGTTGCGTGCTAGTTCATTTAAAATATTCTTCATATACTTCAATTTTAGTTAGAATGTATACATCTTCTATGATTATGCTATGTATAGAATACACCTTGCCATGCAATGAACTAATCAGGGAGACTATGCAAATATATCTTGCCATGTTACTTGTCTTGTACCTGTGTTGCCTTGAACTGCCTTGATTGATAACTTAGTAGACTTTGATTGATCACGGACAACTTGTGCACAAGGTCTTAGTTCATGCGGATAGTCGTTGGGGCACTGGCACCAATCCGATCCGGACGGAACTCCTGATAGTCGCCTATTTCGGACGAAATGACCTGTAACGCCCCTGTTTCTTACGTTACATGTCATTTTATTCATATACTATAACTCGTCCATTATGGCATCATTTCAGTGATCCCCTTGTATATTTAAATTGTGCAAGCTAACTATGTCTTCGTGGCAGGGAAGGTCATGGTAAGTATTTGTGTAGGTGGTTCAGACGGGCAAGTAAAAGTCACCGAA
This sequence comes from Iris macrosiphon, assembly GCA_036927795.1. Classification (NCBI taxonomy): domain Eukaryota; kingdom Viridiplantae; phylum Streptophyta; class Magnoliopsida; order Asparagales; family Iridaceae; genus Iris; species Iris macrosiphon. Next base: position 299,102,611 of record JAYESA010000005.1, read on the forward strand.
CAGTGGCATGTTTATTTCAGTAAAGTTGCATATCCAATGCTTGCTTGTCAAATGAACTAAGGCAAGATAGAAAGACCACAAAATATCTTGCATGCTTCATATAAACAACTTATGATTTGGTATTAGTTGGGTTAGCTCGCCTTCACCAGTGTATTTTGATGTACTGGCCCTTATTGAAACAGGTTTTCCGCACCAAGGAGATCCTGCGGGGAGCTAAAGCTACTTTCCATTCTAGTCCACCAACCGGTATGCCCTGATCATGCCTTAGTAGAAGTATTTTGAAGTTTCTAGGAGCTCGTCCATAGGCTTATGCAGCTCCGTGGGAAGGCGATAGCTTTGCCAGAAGGTCTTTAACATTTTAAAGTTTTAGTAAAAATGATGTAATATACAGGACGACTATCTCATTTTGAGTCCACTTTTGTAAGCCCGTACGACAATTATCCGACTCGTTCAAGAGTTTGTAAAAGATGTTCATTATTAATAAAGAGAACTTTTCTATGTTTCAACTTTGTGTTTCAATTATCTGCGTACTCTGAATATGTGCTCGTTATCTAAAATACCTTAGCCTTGTGCGATGCTCATTCTAGGCATGCACGGCGTCATACCCGGGGGACGACTATCGATTCCACAGAATCAGGGCGTGACATATTGGTATCAGAACACAGCTTCAAGTTTCTTTGACCCTCGTGTCGAAAAAGTTCCTTTAACGATCTATTTCCTATGCGAACTCTTGAACTCGTTAGGCCAAAATGAGATATGTTCCATACAGATAGTCCATAATACATTATAAACTGGATATAAGTTACCTTCTTTTAAAGGAATGACTTAAGTGCAAGCATCAACGCTAGCACAAGGTGAAGTACAAGCCCAAGAAAGTAGTTCCAACACCTCAGGAAGTTTTCGAAGCCAGCGAGCCATGCTACACTCCATACTCACGTATCAATATATAATCTAAGGGTCTAGTGGTAATCCTCTACCAAATGACCAATGAGTCAGTGTGTGATCTAAACCTGTATTTCGTTCCTTGGAATAAGACCTCCGTAGACTGTCCAACTCTGAAAGGTAAAAAGTGAGCGGTCTTGGTGAGTCGATCCACGATCACCCATACCGCATTGCAACCACTGGGACTCCTCGGAAAGCCCGTAACGAAGTACATAGTGATGTGCTCCTATTTTCACTCAAGTATCGGGAGTGGATTTAAGTAAACCTGCAGACCTCTGATGCTCAGCCTTGACCTGTTGACACACCAGACACTTTGCCACAAATCTTCCTCTTCATTCTATGCCACCAATAGTACTGCCTCAAATCTTTGTACATCTTGTGCCTCCTGGATGAATAGAGTATGCTGAATTGTGCGCCTCCGACATCAGCTCCTGACAAAGTTCTCCATTCGGAACATAGAGACTGTAGAAGCATAAAAAATATGCTGGAGGATTATACGCTAAAAATCCCTAACATACATGCAGCACTCGGTGGCGTAAAACATAAATTTCAGAGCCATCGGCGTACAGCAGAGCTTCAACGCTATTTGGCATAAAACATAGCTCCAGAACAACCCGCGTAAAGCAGTCCTTCCAGACGGCTTCGGCGTAACAAGGTTGCTACATCGCCACTTCGGCATAAAATCTGTCTGCTTTTAATGCAGCAGGAAGTTGTACGAGGAACTCTTTATATTTCTCGAATGAACCTGTCAGACAAAGCAGTGAACCTGACTTCTGACAAAGAGTACTGCACGGCGATCAAGAGGACGGCTGTTATGATGATTCTGCACAGAGCCCCAGACTGTCGTCTAGTGACATAACCCTTGATATAAGACGTTGCTTACGCATTCAAGGAATACGCTGCCTATTCTACACAGGCAGAGAGGAGCTTTACGCTCAGGATGAGACAAAACCAACCGCCACGTCAAAAGCTGTTCTTCGTACAGAACTCGAGGCACGTCTCTGCAATTAATGTGCGAGATGGGGGCAGATCTCTGCATTTAATGCACGAGATTTGGTTCTACTTTTAATGACTGGGAGAGCTAAAATTAGGGCTAATATGCTCACATCACTATCTCTGCATATTACGCCAACCAGGCTATTTTCGATTATAGGAGCACGTCGTACGCTATCTCCTTAAAATACGCTAACCAGGCTATTTTCAACTATAGGAGCATATCGTACGCTATCTCCTCGAAATACGTCAATTAAGGCTATATTTGCAAGGTACACAATAAGGCTATTTGGCCCTAAATACGCTCAAGACCTCGGTTAGCAAGGATAATTGGCTAGTTTACGCTAGTTTCCTATCCATGCAGCATCAAGCTTTACGCAGAACTTGGCTTCTACGCCAATAAGACATCTATTTGGCTTCTATGCCAATAAGACAGCTATTTGGCTTTTACGCCAACAAGACAGCTACTTGGCTTTTACGCCAACGAGATAACTATCTGGCTTTTACGCCTACAAGACAGTTATTTTGCCTTTATGCCAACCTTCTCTACGCGAGGGGCAGTTATCTACGTGGCTTGCATGCTGTGATCTTCGATGAGCGATTATACGCATTACCTCATAATGGGACACGCGTCACACGCCAATTCAGGAGATCATTCATACGTGGGTAGCAGTTATTATAACCGCCGCGTAAAAGGTGCAGCTCTCTCCGCTGTTCGGTTTCTACACCGACTGGTCAGTTACTGTGACCAAACTCTATAAATAGAGACTTCCGGCCACATGAGTGAAGAGAGGAGAACAGAGGTCGGATCCAAGGTGGAGAGAATTCAGGAGTCACAGACAGAGGTCAAGGTCAAGAAAGCACCTATAGAGAGCTTTGGCAACGAGAGTTCAACCTTTCCTACAGCCTTTGAAGCTTCTTTTTCTTCTTCTACAATACTTCTTCGTCATCGTGTGGTCCAAGGGACAAAGTGATCGACCGCAGATCACTCCTATAGCAATATTTCCCCAAATCAAATTTTTGTACTTAACATCCTCGTATAGGATTAATTGTACTTCTTTTTCTTGTTTGTAAACAAAGAAAGGGTTTCGTATAAACCTAGTTTCAATTTCTTTCATTTATTATCAAACACAATGTAAACCCCCTCACCAAAAATAGATATTTTGTGTGTATTTTATATTATTATATTTATTATAGATATTAAATTTCTTTAGAGTATTCTCTTAGTTAATTAGAAAATAAATTTCTTGGTATATTTACTTATATAAATATTTATTTAGAATTATTTTAGATTATTTTAGATTTTTGGAGATTTTTCTAGAATTTTTGGTAATTAAAACTTAGGAAACATAAATTTCTAGGACTTCTATGATTTACTATACGACCATACTTGCATGTTTTTCCTACCAAATATTTATTTTAGTTTAAAATATTTAATTATATTTTTCTGTAATTTATTTAGATTTTTAAGAAATTTATTTAGATTTTTAAAATTATTTAGGATTTATTTGGATATATATAGTCTTAATATTAGATAGATGCTAATTTAGTGTTAATAGATATTAATAAAATTTTATAAATTATTTGTATTATCTTTAATTATATTTAAGAATATAAATTATTGAGATAAATTCAAACTCTATTTTAAATTAATTCAAATCCTGAACCTACTAGGAAAGTAACTTCATGCATATCCTATCCTTATTTAAATTCATCATAATTCTATCCAAATTAACCAATCCTAGTCGTATTTAATTAAGTAGTGTCCACCATTATAAATAACTCATCTTTCATATTTTTTTTCCCCCAAATTTCTCTCTTTTTTGTCCAAAAATTGTCAAAATTCGTCATAAATTCAGCCTCATTTTCTACTAGTTTGACGAATTAAAAAGACGATATCTCCTAGCTCCGGACTCCAAACGCGCTCCAGTTTTTTTTTGTTAGAACTATATCAAGGTTAGTTTTCTGATTATATAATTTATTTTAATAATTACATAACCTATTTTTCCAGAAAATTATAAAAGTGCCAGCTGTCCAAAATCAGACGCGTTTTGGTATTTTTGAGATTTCGGGAGATCCCAAACTCGGAATTACAAACCGCTTGAAGTTTTGGAAGGATGACATGATGAAATTCCAGAAAAGTATTTTTACAGAATTTAAAATATAATTTAATCTACTGTAAAATTTGTGCAACGTAGACGTAAATAGAAAACCACCAAAAACTGTCATCTGTGCGCCCTTGTGGCCATAACTCTTTACTGACTTGTGATTTTATGAAACCGTCTATTCCAGTATTCATGTAGCATTGAAATATATAGGATTCCATACACAAATCTAGGATTTGACTTGGTTGACTTTTTGGTCAACGGATTGCCTCGATTTGCGTGCTACGGATCACAAATCCTTAAAGTTAACTTTCTTTGGACCAAAATTAGAGCTTAACAATAAAATCATATTATAATAAGATTAAAATACTATTTTAGGTTATTTTATTCAGAATTAAAATAGATTAAAATAGAGGAACCTATTCACCCACTTTTGTAACCTAACTTATTTAATTTATGTGACGGGTAGATCGGATGATGCCTTGAGTTGGGACTTCATCCTTTTCAGACCAGGCAAGATACCTTGCCAAATTACTTATAGTATTTTTTATGCTTAGTATATTTCTGTATATTTATTGCATTTTTGTATATTTTTTGCATGTGTAGTTTTCTTTCAGTCATTACTATGTATTAGATATGTTGACACACACATGGCACTTAGTATCATAGAGGACAATCAGTAGGCGTATGAGCTTTAACCACTCTGGTAAACCGTAGTAACTAGCACGCACTATGGTGGTCGTGTCCGATGGTCGCTACCCCCGAGGTATATCGATTGATGGAGTCCGAGGGTCGCTACCCCAGAGGTATGTCGGCTGATGATGTCCACTGACAAGCGTATGAGTTATGAGGATTAGATCGAGTAGCCTACCCTTGCCCATACGTCGAAAAGTTGTCCTCATTTGCGTTCATATAGATTGTCTTGTACAGCATACTTATTTATTTTTAAATTATATACATGTTTACTGTATTCAAGTTGGCTCGCTTTTCTGTATCTTGTTACGTCCCTCTAAGGACCTGGTCCTCTGCCAGGTGTATCTGTTCTTGAGTATTTGTAGGAGCGCATATTCGGATGGTTACATATGTTTCGAGGATGTCTTCTCTTCGAGCCGTGATTGCTAGCTGGTATTCTTATATGGTGTTGTTGTGTTATACTTATTTTGTATTTGCTCTTACATTCGAGTTGGTAGTGGATTTGTTTCCATCCAACTATCATCCTTAGATACTTATGTTGAGATCTAGTTATATAGATGCTGGTTATTCATTTATATTGATTTTCTGTGGATGAGATTTAGATTGTACCCTGTGACTTGTGATACATTTTAAACCACTTGTGGATTAATATTCATATTACAGCGTACGTATGGGTTATGGTTTCCATATATTGAAGTTGCCATATTCATGCGGCTGGCATGCTTACGTGTTCCTAGTCCTACGTATTTTGGGCTAGGGCATGACATATTTTTGTGGTGGCCTATGCAGGTCGAGAGCATATTGTCTCGGTTACGTTACTGTACCGAGCAAGCCTGCGCATAGGATTAGAATATAGGATCTCATCCACTTATTTATCACCTCCCTTGATTTTGTTTCGCATTCTCATTTGATTGCTTGTATTGCATCTTTCTTGATCCCTTCTCAACGTCGATCTTCTCTCGTGTTTGATAGAGGTAGGAAGATAACTTGTACTAGGTATATACCCTCTAGTATTTAATAACACTATTAGTTAAATTATTGTAAGTTGGATAGTATGCCTCATAACCTAGTAACACATAGTCCTGTTGACTCATTAATGAAGTATAAATGAATGACACCAACTATAGACTTGCATAAGAAGATAGTGTTTATCTAGACTATAAAACTTTAGTGTTTATCTAGACTGTAGAACTTAGAGGCCCATACACCCATTTGGTTGACTAAAAACCTTGACAAGTAGTTAGTATGGCAACTGTAGAGGCATAACACCGATCTTCTTGGTGAACTTAGATTATTCTGTACCTTCCTCCATCATAATCAAGCGTACTTATATTTTTACTACCTCGACTTATGCTGCTATTATAGCCTAGTTTTGCAAGCTTATTCTTTTATTGAGCTTGTTCATGACATATGTATTATTGGGGGCCCACACTAATACATTGTCTAAATCAGAATCGGTGTATTATGGTCTGATCAACCGTAGTGCACTTGGTTCGCTCTTTGTATCACTACTTTATATGGATTGAGATATAGTTGACTCAACTTGTTAGACGAATATACTTGCCCTCTAGACTGGTCAGAGCATATCATATCAGGTACATAACTGTTCTGATATGAACATGCATATAGAAATTTACCAAAATAAGATTTTAATCCACAACCGCCTTGGCAACTCCCTTTCAAAATTCTTTAATCCCTTCGAATTCTGTACTTGTATTATATCACCTCCTCCTTGAACTCTTTATTGTTGTTTTCCGTCTTCCCCTATTTCGGAAAGACGAACGTTCGTGCTTAGTATAAGTTTGATACACGAATAGTACTAAATATACCCCATAGGCCAAGCACTCATGATGACAAACAAGAGAGCGCGGCCACAGGAAGCCGTAGATACAGGTACGACCTTAGTTATATGTGTTATTACATACTCATGACCCCCTTTATGACACGAGATCTTAGGTGCATAGTAGACATAGAATTATATAGGTGTTGGTTTAACAATTATGAGGATATACTGATATTTTACCCAGATGGCATACACGCGATGCTAATAGATGACGCAAGTAGCAGTAATAGTATTATTTTTCTATCATCATCTCGCCCCCTTAGGTGGCTCATCTTCTCTTCTCTATCCATTCATTATCTCGTGCTTAATTCTCCCTATCGTAGTTACGTCTTTTTCGTGCCAACATGAATTGTTGGTCTACTTCGACCCCATCCTTAGTTTTGTTAGTTAAAACATAAATAGTTTAATAGATGATTAATAACTAAAGGATGAGTTCTTAATAATAACCCTTATGTATATGACCTATAGCAATATCTGTATCCTCTTATTATTTTAAAAACCATGTATAGCATCCCTTAGGCTAATAGGAATTTGTTAGACTGTTTGAACTAGTTTATACTTTTAATAGTTTTATAAGTTAGTCAAGACTTTAACTGTTGCCCAAAAACTTAGACTATGCCTATGAAAGAATTGAAGGCACTTGTTATGAACTGACAACTATGACAAATCGCTGGCAAAGTAGCGACAGCTGCAGCTAGACCGTTGTAGTAAAGTAGTCAAAGTATTTACAGACATATTGGTCAGGTGGCATGGCAGTATTAGACTACGATACTTGACGGTTACAAAAAAAAATTATGGTTGTGAGATTCAAGACAAGTACCCCAAGATTCTCGACCTAAAAAATATATTCGTCTTACAACCTAGACAATAGCCTCAAGCGACTGTGATTACTAGTAGAACTTTTGTAAGTTGGGTAGTATAGACGAGTTAGAGGATAATATGATAGTGTATGGACAATAAATGAGAAGTGTTAGAATGATAGACCATGACTTTTAGGAAGTACTGCTAGATAGCTATGTAGTGTAATAGCTATAGTGATTATTATGAATATGGGTTAGTGTCAATTTCGAGGACGAAATTTTTGTAAGTTGGGTAGATTGTAAACCCCCTCACCAAAAATAGATATTTTGTGTATATTTTATATTATTATATTTATTATAGATATTAAATTTCTTTAGAGTATTCTCTTAGTTAATTATAAATTTCTTGGTATATTTACTTATATAAATATTTATTTAGAATTATTTTAGGTTATTTTAGATTTTTGGAGATTTTTCTAGAATTTTTGGTAAATAAAACTTAGAAAACATAAATTTCTAGGATTTCTATGATTTACTATACGACCATACTTGCATGTTTTTCCTATCAAATATTTATTTTAGTTTAAAATATTTAATTATATTTTTCTGTAATTTATTTAGATTTTTAAGAAATTTATTTAGATTTTTAAAATTATTTAGGATTTATTTGGATATATATAGTCTTAATATTAGATAGATGCTAATTTAGTGTTAATAGATATTAATAAGATTTTATAAATTATTTGTATTATATTTAATTATATTTAAGATTATAAATTATTGAGATAAATTCAAACTCTATTTTAAATTAATTCAAATCCTGAACCTACTAGGAAAGTAACTTCATGCATATCATATTCTTATTTAAATTCATCATAATCCTATCCAAATTAACCAATCCTAGTCGTATTTAATTAAGTAGTGTCCACCAATATAAATACTTCATCCTTCATATTTTTCTTCCCCAAATTCCTCTCTTTTTCGTCCAAAAATAGTCAAAATTTGTCATAAATTCAGCCTCATTTTCTACTAGTTGTGACGAATTAAAAAGACGATATCTCCTAGCTCCGGACTCCAAACGTGCTCCAGTTTTTTTTGTTAGAACTATATAAAGGTTAGTTTTCTGATTATATAATTTATTTTAATAATTACAGAACCTATTTTTCCAGAAAATTCTAAAAGTGCCAGCTGTCCAAAATCAGACGCGTTTTGGTATTTTCGAGATTTTGGGAGATCCCAAACTCGGAATTATAAACCGTTTGAAGTTTCGGAAGGATGACATGATGAACTTTCAGAAAAGTATTTTTAAAGAATTTAAAATATAATTTAATCTACTATAAAATTTGTGCAACGTAGACGTAAATAGGAAACCACCAAAAACTGTCATCTGTGCGCCCTTGTGGCCATAACTCTTTACTGACTTTTGATTTTATGAAACCGTCTATTCCAGTATTCATGTAGCATTGAAATATATAGGATTCCATACACAAATCCAGGATTTGACTTGGTTGACTTTTTGGTCAACGAATTGCCTCGATTTGCGTGCTACGGATCACAAATCCTTAAAGTTAACTTTCTTTAGACCAAAATTAGAACTTAACAATAAAATCAGATTATAATAAGATTAAAATACTATTTTAGGTTATTTTATTCAGAATTAAAATAGATTAAAATGGAGGAACCTATTCACCCACTTTTGTAACCTAACTTATTTAATTTATGTGACGGGTAGATCGGACGACGCCTTGAGTTGGGACTTCATCCTTTTCAGACCAGGCAAGATACCTTGCCAAATTGCTTATAGTATTTTTTATGCTTAGTATATTTCTGTATATTTATTGTATTTCTGTATATTTCTTGTATGTGTAGTTTTCTTTCAGTCATTACTATGTATTATATATGTTGACACACACATGACACTTAATATCATAGAGGACAATCAGTAGGCGTATGGGCTTTAACCACTCTGGTAAAACGTAGTAACTAGCACGCACTATGGTGGTCGTGTCCGATGGTCGCTACCCCCGAGGTATGTCGATTGATGGAGTCCGAGGGTCGCTACCCCAGAGGTATGTCGGCTGATGATGTCTACTGACGAGCGTATGAGTTGTGAGGATTAGATCGAGTAGCCTACCCTTGCCCATACGTCGAAAAGTTGTCCTCATTTGCATTCATATAGATTGTCTTGTACAGCGTACTTATTTATTTTTAAATTATATGCATGTTTACTGTATTCAAGTTGGCTCGCTTTTCTGTATCTTGTTACGTCCCTCTAAGGACCTGGTCCTCTGCCAGGTGTATCTGTTCTTGAGTATTTGTAGGAGCGCATATTCGGATGGTTACATATATTTCGAGGATGTCTTCTCTTCGAGCCGTGATTGCTAGCTAGTATTCTTATATGGTGTTGTTGTGTTGTACTTATGTTGAGATTTAGTTATATAGATGCTGGTTATTCATTTATATTGATTTTCTGTGGATGAGATTTAGATTGTACCCTGTGACTTGTGATACATTTTAAACCACTTGTGGATTAATATTCATATTACAGCGTACGTATGGGTTATGGTTTCCATATATTGGAGTTGCTATATCCATGCGGCTGGCATGCTTACGTGTTTCTAGTCCTACGTATTTTGGGACTGGGGCGTGACACACAAGATGGCGACTCTGCTGGGGACTACTTTCTCATCTGACGAGAAAGCCATTGCTCAACACGATGTTGTATCCGTAGGAGAAACAAAGAAGACTTTGGTCGTCTAATTCGACCAATCGACTTACGAAGACATGCTTCGAGCAGGGGGTAGCTCTCATTCCCTCTCTGTCCAAGATAACAGGAAGCTGCGTAAAGTATGGATGCCCCGGACATCCTCTACCATTCCTGCGGACTCTCTATCTCCGACCAAAAATGTTATGACATCACGACCTTTACGCCTTGAGCGTAAAAATCCATCTTCCGTCTGTGACGTGGCAGACAAAGCTTCTGGCAATGCCCTAGTGCCAATAAAGAAGTCTGCAACGCGCCCCGTGCTTAAAACTTCGTCTCCCGTCTGTGACGTGGTAGACAAAGCTTCTGGCAATGCCATAGTGCCAATCCAGAAGTCTGCAACGCGCCCCGCGCATAAAACTTCGTCTCCCGTCCGTGACGCGGCAGACAAAATTTCTGACAAGGCCTCAGTGCCCGCGCAAAAAATTTAAATGCGCCTTGCGTGTAAAAATGTATCTGAGGGACCCTTGGATCACATCAAGGAAAAACACGTGGCAAATCTCCCGATCTCCAGAGTTGTACGCCACCAAAAGGAGAAGATTACGCGGACTTCTGTTTTACGTGAATCTGTAAAGAGCTCCAGGTTACGCCAGGATAAGCCCATCCGCGTAAAAAAGACCTGCTTCATGGGAAAATATACTCCCCAGATGGATGATGGATCATATGCCACTCACATGGGCGAACTGCTGTATACTTATGGCAGATAGAGGGTCATGGTTCCCAATATCCGTGCTCCTACTGATGTAAAAAGGTAGAATAAGCCTTATTTTTCTTTTAATCCCCCTGATTTGCGTGATTTCTTTATCCAGAAACGTAAAGACAGGGGATCTTCCAACATGTCTATTATACTCCCTAGGGAGCATTATTGTAATAGTCATAAAGTTGTAGTTAACTACTGCTGTTCTAAGGCAAAACGGTCAGTTTTCGATCGGTTGAACTACTCTTTGTCTTTACAGGAAGAAGAGCCGACATTCATATCAGTGAACACGGCTTCACATATTCCTAGAGGAAGGTCAAATTCTAGACGTCATCCCTCTAGAACTCCAAGCCAAAGAAGATTCGACAAACTCCTTGAGAATATTGAAGCAGGTGTGTTTCGAAACACCCAGTCGAGGTTACGACAACCGGCTTCATATTCTTCTGATTCCGATACTGGGGGTCGCTAGTTTCCCGAATCGGATGCTGAAAGTATAAACTCGATCTCTATAGAGATCTATACTAATCCTTTAATAGCATATAGGGAAATGGGAGTCTATGCCATTGGAGATGAACATGAAGAGGATTCCCCATCAGGAAGTATTGACCAACGTATCGCTGTATTGGAAGCATCACTTAAAAAGATGTATTCCATGATGGAGAATATGTGTCAGATGATGGTGACTCAATATGCAGCTGCACTAGCTCAAACATCGGTTCCTCTGACTCAACTACGTGTGGGGATGGACCTACCACCATCCAATGCAAACCAGGAGCCTGTTCTAAATCAAGAGTCAGCGGCTTCTCAACTTCTTAACTCGGAGAATGTATTACCTCCTGTTGGAGTTACAATACAACCGATCTCTCACCACTTTGCGGTCCCTCTCCCAGCTGAAGATCCGATGCAGGCAGTTCGGGAATTGAAAGCCCAATTTAATGCCTTGAAGCATAAGGATCAGCTCAAGAAGTTGGAAATCAACCAGCCATTCCCAGCTATCTGGGATGAGATCCCTTTTCCACCTAAATATAAACCACAGGCTATAGTTTTGTTTGAGGGAAAGACATCACCGAGTCAGTACATGAACTACTTTAGCATGATGACGGTGTTGTTGCAAGGGAATGACGCCCTTCTCACTCGAGTGTTTAAAGGCTGTCTGTCTGGAGTGACCTATCAGTGGTACTGTAGTCTTGCGGACAACTGCATTACTTCCTTTGAAGATTTCAAGACTCTGTTCTTTGCTCGATTCTACGAAGGAGGGAGGGACATGTCTATGTCATCACTTATCGAAGTAAAGCAGAAGGAGAAGGAGAGCGTTCGTACTTTTATCGAACGCTTTCGTCAGGCTACTTTGCAGATGCCTCCCGGCGTTCCAAATTTCGCCTTGGTGGACATTTACGGGAAGAACCTTCTCCCATTGATCTCGGTATTCACGGGACCATATCAGTTCCATGATTAGCCCTCGTTTATCATCTCAGCGGTAGCCGCTGAAGATAACAGTCACAAGGCGCGTGACAATGGGATTATGATCTCTACCTCTGACAAAGGGAAACGGTCATCCTCCAATAGCGACCATATTCGTAGTTCCAAAGGAAAGGAAGCTCTGGCAATCAACACGTCCAGGCAACACACTCCGGTGACTACGCAGACAAATCCTGGGACTTCCAGGCCTAAAGAAGAATATTCTTTTGATGACGACGATATTCCGAGCATATTCGATTGTCTAGTCAAAAGTGGCAAGCTTACTCTCCCTGAGGTAAAGCGGCCAAATGAACTCGGCAGTACCAATAACGCTAAGTACTAAATTTTCTACAGATACATACATCACCCCACAAAGGCATGTTATGTATTAAAAAGGAAAATCCAGGAGCTGATCGACGCCAAGGCCATCACTCTGCGTAATAGCGAGAAGACAGTCACAACCAGCATGATCTCACTCCAGTTTGGCAATCTGCCCCCTCAAGAAGTCCCGGATGGTGTAGTACCTATTCCAAGGGCGATGATGAACATTGTTAATCTCCCGCCGGCCAGGGGTCAAAATCATGACCTGATACCCCTAACTACAAAGCGTGGTGAGATTATGTAGGTTCATCCAGATCTGGTGTCAGAAATTGAGGAAGAGACTCAAGCTACTAAAGCTAAGTCTAAAAAGAACTCAAGATGCAAACCATGCCATATGGTTGCAATATCCCCGACATCAGAAGAAGAGGCTTTGGCAACCGGGACCCGGTCAAGCAAGGTGTACCTCAAGGACTATGGAGGAAGCCAGGAGGAACCAACGACAAACACTTCAACTGCTAAACCTCCAGAGCCTGAACCTGTTATACCAGAAGTAGGTCCTTCTAGAACAACTTCGGTGGACAAGGGAAAGCAAAAAGAAGTTTGTTTTGATAAACCTTTGAAGAATATTTAAAACAAAGGTTTAGAAAAACCATATAACTTCGACATCTTGGCCCAGTTGGCTAATACACCAGTCAGATTGTCCATTTTCGAGCTCCTAAGGCTGTCCAAAGACACTCGTCAAGCCTTGAGTGAAGCGTTAATACAGGCGAATGTATGCTTGACTCAGCTCAAGTCCCCTGATAAAGAGCCTGTGGCATGCCCTCAATGCCATAGTGTGATGGAAGTGGTCCCTAATATCACTTTCACTCAGGAGGACATGTTATTGAAACATAACAAGCATGACAGGCCTCTTTATTACACCGGATATGTCGGCTCCACGGAGGTAGACCGGATTCATATAGATCCGGGATTGTCGATCAGCATTATCCCTCATAGTCTGTTATGACCATTGAGGATTCCTATAATCGAACTGGCTTACACTACCACTACAATCGTGGGCTTTAATGCCAGGAAAAGCAAGCCATTGGGGAAGATTCATCTGAGGATCCAGATTGGTGACCTTAGATCAGTGGCCACATGCTACGTCATTGATTCAGAGGTATCTTACAACATTCTGTTAGACAGACCATGGATTCACGATCACAATATTGTTCCTTCCACTCTACATCAATGCTTCAAATATGTAGAATCCCAAGGGACAGTGAAGACAGAGTTTGCTGATCTCAATCCTTTCAAAGGAGTTGAGTCCTACTATTCCGATGCCATGTTGTACACCCAAGACTATATGAAGGAGGTGTCAGGCAAGACGGAGGAAGAATCCTACCGGGAACCAGGATAATCATCTGCTGAGCAACCTCTATCAATTAAGGTGAAAGGGCGGACTACCCGTCCAAAAATCATGGAACCCATGGTTATCCCCTTGGGCAAAACCAAATCGGGAGGAGGAAGCGATCCTCTAGTGAGCACTTTGAATCAGAAGCCTCCACCTTTGGTCATCAACCTCAAGCGCAACAAGCAGCCGACTGATGTAAATACAATCGGGAACGTGGTTTCTGACGATAATAAAGATTCTCTTTTCCAGTATACTGACGCTCAATTTCCAAATCAGGAATCCTTCTCCCATAACGATATAGAACCTATAGCACAAAAATTTTTGGAAGCTATAGATTCCTATCATCCGTATGTGTGGAAAGTGGCGTCAACATCTAATGTCATCACGACATATGCGCCACATGAAGATTCTATCTTTATTATCCCGCCTAATCGCAACAATCAACATCCAATAGTCTTCGGTCGCATGCGGAGCAGACCGGTTGTACAAGAAGATTCTCACGAGTCCGATGCGGAGAAAATGCAGGTTCACAGATATAGCCCACAGGCTTTGAAGATTATGCAAAGCATGGGTTACGACTTGAAGTCAGAGCCAGGCCACAACTATGGAAAAGGCAGACGAATGACGTTACATGGTGATCCCTACTGTCAACAAACTCTTTTCGGGTTAGGGTATACCACGTCTCTTGCAACTTCGAGCAACTCTGAGTCAAATAGGGAGACCATTTCTTCTTTTCAGGATGGTTTGTCGTCCTCTGACTCATATGATGATCTTGAACGAGTATTGTCAGTAAAAACGATATTAACAGATTCTCTCGAAGCAGAGGAACAAGAATCTGAACCATTTGAAGATGAATCCTGGGCTCAGCAAATGGATACACAATGGGAACTCTGGTTTGAGCAAAGAGAACCACCCACTGAAGATAAAGTTATCCAAGTCGATGTTGGGGATGAATTTTCATCAAAGCCGATATTTATCAGTAACAATCTTTCCGAGGAAGAAAGGGAAGAAATAATCCAGCTGATAAAAGAATATATCAATGTCTTTGCGTAGAATTATGAGGATATGCCAGGTCTTGATCCTAAAGTGGCTACCCATAAACTCAACATACGGCCCAATTCGAAGCCTGTAAAGCAACACCAACGTCGGTTCCGTTCGGATATAATGGATGCCATTAAAGCTGAAATCAAGAAGCTAATAGCCTGTGGGTTCATCCGGGATGAACAACATCCTGACTGGGTCGCCAATGTTGTCCCGGTTATGAAGAAAATGGGAAAGTGCGTGTCTGCATCGATTTTCGAGATCTGAATGCAGCCTGCCCTAAAGATGAGTTCCCTCTTCCCATTACAGACGTTATGATCGATAATACGTGTGGTTTTGAGCGCATGTCTTTCATGGATGGATTCTCAGGATATAATCAAATTAAGATGAATCCTGAAGACGAGAAGCATACTGGCTTCCGGACACCATTGGGGGTATATTGCTATACGGTTATGCCTTTCGGACTGAAAAATGCCGGGGCTACGTATCAACGAGCTATGAGTAACATATTCCATGAGCACTTGCGCAAAACAGTAGAATGTTATGTAGACGATATTGCTGTCAAAAGCCTCCTCAAGGATAATCACATCCAAGACTTGAAGACAGTATTTGAGTTGATGCGCCAACATTAACTCAAAATGAATCCTACAAAGTCCTTTCTCGTTGTATCCAGTGGCAAATTCCTGGGATTTGTCATTACCGCTAAAGGCATTCAAGTAGACCCTGATAAAGTAAAGGCTATCCTAGAAATGCGACCGCCCCATAATCTGAGAGAACTCAGGGGATTCCAAGGTCGTTTGGCTTATATCAGGAGATTCATATCCAACCTCTCTGGGAGATGTCAGCCTTTTTCTCGCCTGATGAAGAAAGGTGTGTCATTCGTATGGGACAAAGCCTGTCAGCAAGCGTTTGATGATATCAAACGCTATCTCACTAATCCTCCAGTTCTGGTGCCTCCCGTCATAGAAAGACCATTTTTGTTGTATGTTCGAGCAATGGATCATTCCTTAGGAGCTCTTCTCGCACAAAAGAACAATGAGGGTCATGAACAGGTTATCTACTATTTAAGCAGGATGATGGTTGGATCTGAACACCGATACAATCCAGTGGAAAAAGAATGCTTGGCCTTAATGTTTGCCATTCAAAAGACGCGATATTATGTGACAGGCAAAACTATTCATATCATCTCCAGAATCAACCCTCTTCGGGTATTGATGAGTAAGCCGAGCGTGCTTAATTCCCGACTCGCGACTTGGGCGATGTTACTAACACCCTATGATATAGTGTACATCCCTCAGAAGTCTATAAAAGGTCAAGCCTTGGCTGATTTCTTAGCGGCCCATCCAATTCCGAAAACCTCCAAACTATACGAGGACATTCCCGACGAAGTTGCAGAATATAATTCAGCAATAGAAGGCGATACCTGGCAGCTATTCTTCGATGGCGCCTCCCAGACTGGTCCCAAGGGAAATATAATTTCAGGAGTAGGAATTGTTCTGGTAACTCCTGATAAACTCATCATTTATCGAGCATATTCTCTTAGCGAACCCAGCTCTAATAATGTGGCAGAGTATAATGCCCTGCTAATCAGGCTTCAAGTCGCTAAAGAATTGGATGTCGAATACCTAGAAGCTTTTGGTGATTCTCAGCTGATCGTCAATCAGGTCAGAGGAATATATGAAGTCCGCAATCTAGACCTCATTCCTTATCACCAAGCAACGGTCGAGATAGCCATGTCTTTCAAAGGACTCTTCTTGGAGCATGTGCCGCGATCTCAAAATTTGGAAGCTGACGCTCTGGCCAGTCTAGCTGCAGATCTGGCTATTCCTATAAGAAGGCAGAATTCGGTGATCCTTCTTAACAGAGATTTATTCTGTATGAAAAATAATTTTCACATAGAACGCAGCTACGCGGTAAACACGATTCCTCCCAAGAGGGATTGGAGAAGTCCCTTTATAGACTTTGCATCATACGAAATCTTGTCAAAAGATCCTAAAGAAGCAATATCTATCAAAAGACAATCACTACGCTTCTATTTTGATGCTTCTTCACAAAGTCTATATCGCTGAACGTACGATGGACTATTGTTATGGTATCTCTCCGATAATGATGCAAAGCGGGTCATCCGAGAAGCTCATGACGGTGTATGTGGAGCACATCAACCCGGTCCTAAGTTACAGGATCGTGTCAGGAGGATGGGCTACTACTGGCCTACCATGATTGCAGATACCATAAAATATGCAAGACAATGCAAAGCCTGTCAGGTTCATGCGGATTTTATACATCAACCTTCTGAGTATTTGCATCCTACTATTGCATTATGGCCCTTTGAAGCATGGGGTATGGATATCATCGGTCCTATTCACCCATCGTCTTCTAGAGGACATCGGTTCATACTAGCTATCACCGATTATTTCTCTAAATGGGCGGAGACGATCCCTCTTGCTGAGGTAAAGACATCCAACATGATCAACTTTATTAAGCATCATGTCATTTATCACTTTGGGATATCCCGAAGGATAATTCATGACAACGGGCCCCAATTCATCAGCCAAGCGTTTCACCAATTTTGCGATAAGAATCAGATACAAAATGTGGCCTCAACGGCATATAATCCTGCTGCTAATGGTCTGGCGGAAGCCTTCAACAAAACTATCATCAAAATCTTAAAGAAGTTCGTCTCTTCGAACAAAAGAGATTGGAATGAGAAACTAGGAGAATGCCTCTGGGCATATCGTACAATGGTACGAACACTGACGGGCTGCACCCCATTCTCATTAGTCTACGGGTGTGAAGCAGTTATCCCCATTGAAATCCAAATTCCATCACTCAGAATAGCAGTGGCTAATGAGTTGACTCGGGAAAGAATGATCAATTAAGGCTTCAAGAATTAGAAGGATCAGACGAGAAACGCTTTCAAGCTCAACAGCGCATCGCGTTCTACCAAGCACGCATTTCCAAAGCTTTTAATCAAAAAGTGAAGAAAAGAGTGTTCAAAGTTGGCGAGCTAGTTTTAGCTGTGAAGAGGCCAATGATCATTACGCAAAAAAGTAAGGGTAAGTTCCAGCCCAAATGGGAGGGCCCTTATGTGATTGAAACGACGTTTTCAAACGGCGCTTACAGATTAGCCAAGCCTAATGGAGATATGATAATGGGTCCTATCAACGGTAAATTCCTGAAGAGGTACTATGCTTAATCACCCTCGCTTAAACGGAGTATGATGAAGATCTCATTCTGACGATACTACGTACAAAGACTGGTTAGATAATCATATTCTATCATGTTCTTATGACCTCTGAATAGATATGTTTAACTAATTTGAAACGTCAAAACCTATCATGTCCATATTACCTCTGATAGTGTTTTGTACACAAATTTAGTTGGATCATATTCTATCATGTCCATATAACCTCTGAATAGATATGTCCAACTAAAACTTACCGAAAGGATATCACGTCCATATTATCTCTGATATCACTTTTACCCTAGACTGTCATTTATATTCCAAAATGATAGGTCCACAAAGTCAGAAAAAGTATCTTTATTATCTCTGTGAAAAGCAAATTACAGAAGAAGCAAAAAGGTACATCATTGGGGAGGAGCAGTTAAATCGTGAATCTGTCGCGCCAAAGCAGCCATCCTCTCATTCCTGGAGTTCAAGATGTTAGCGCAAGCCCGCTCCAGTCTTGCCTCCTCATTGTTCAAGGAAGATAGTTCGGACAAAGCATTGACATAATCTGCGCGGATGGCACCCGCGCGTGCCAAGTTCTGCTGAGTTGTCTTCACTTGGCCCTCAAACATACCATGAACTGCCGATGTCTTGAGAAGCCTCTCCCTTGGCTGAGCGAGTTCAGCTTCTAATTCTCGAACCCTCGCTTCATTTTCCTCACGTTCGGCCCAGCACTCAGTTAGCTGAGGAGTAACCTCCACCAAGACTGCTTGCTCTTTATCCATCTCTTGCTGCTGTCCCTGGATGGATTTATTTAGCAATTCTATCTGCTGAGCAAGTTCCACGGTCATGGAGTCATACTCAGCCTGAATCAGGTCATCAATGCTGCCTCAGGATAATTAAAAATATTCGTTAATGGGTTTTTCTAAACCATTAACTATTTGCTCTAGCGTATTAGCTCTTTCAGCGTCATTGAAATTTCTAATCTGCGCTATAGTGAGATTGGAGGACATCTTCAAAGCATCAAAGCCTAGATTCTTCTCTAGCACCATCGATATCAATATTTTCAAAGTGATATAGAAAATGCTAGTATATTGTTCAACTAGCATGGCATAGCTCGAGTGGACGTTGGGAGTGGCTGCGATATCGGTGAATCCTCCTCTAGGAATGACTGCAGAGGATGTTGCCACAGTCGTCGTTTCAACAGATGGCGCGACAAAAGAAGAGGCACCAACAACGGTCGAAGTTGCTGGCATGCTCGACAAAGGAGGCACAGTCGAGACAATCGGCTCATCCTCCTCTGATATTATTTGGACTGGTATTGGCGGGATAACATCCGAGAATGTTACGGATGAAAGATCGGCAATGTCAAAACTTGCTCCCTCAACGTCGGACATCGCTGCACATCCTGACTCCGCCTGAGTCAGCAGTCGACCACCCCATCCCTCTGAACCTCCTCTCCTCCTTCCATCTCACCATTCATCCCTGTCCTCCTCCTCCTTGGCCGGACCGCCTCCCTGGCCGGACTCCGACAGACCTCATCTTATCACTCATTAGCATCATCATCACACCATCATCCTTATCTCATCATCGTCATTGTAAGCCCCCTGATTTTCAGGAATTTCTAAATTTGAATTTTTATAATTTTCTGGAATTTTCTGGGATTTTTTTGTAATTAAAACCTAGGCTTTTATGATTAAATAATTTTTAATTATTGTTAATTAATATTAAAATATTATGAAAATAATATTTTATGGTGTAAAATGGAAAACCGGATATAGGGTAATTTTCTGTGAATTTATTGGACTCTAGAAACGCGTTTAAAGCCCTAAATACTAGTTTAAAATAAACCGAATTAAACCCCTAAATAAACCTGGTTCAATTGAACCAACCCAACTCAAACCGAACCACTAAACTGAACCGGACCGGACCAACCTAGCCTTAACGGGTCGGGTCGGGTCGGATCCGAATCGAACCCGACCCGAAACCCGTTAACCCACACCGTAACCCTAATCCTAATCCGGCCTCGACTCCGCGGCGGCGCACCTATATAAAGATGCCTCGACTTCTGTGCCGTCGTCGCAAACCCTAATTCTCCTCGCCTCGACCTCGCTCCACCCGTCCTCGCCGTCGTCGGTCATCTCCTCCGACGAGCCCCGGCCTCTCCGCCCTGCCCTAGCCCGCTGCCCCGTCACCACCTCCCTCCTCAGTCCGCCGCAAACCCTCTGTCCCCTCTTCCGCCGCCTGACCGCCCCGCTCGAGTCCTCCCCCGCACGCCGGAGTCCCCTGCCTCCTTCCTCCTCTTCCCGCAGCATTGCCCCTCGACCCCCGCCGGATCTCACGTCCCCACGCCATCGTCCCCGCAAATCCCAGCACCGCCCTCCGCTGCCACCCTCTCTCCTCCAGCCGCCTGAGACCCGTCCGCCTCCCCGAAGCCCTAAGGCCCTCTCTTCTCCGGTCAAATCCCCCGTCGAAACCCTAGCCCCTCCCCTCTTCTCCTCCGCCCTAGCCCAGCCGCTGCAACCCCTCTCCTCCGTCTCCTCCCATCAGCCCCTACCTCCCCCGTCGATCTCCTCCGGCCATCCCCTCTGTCCCCAGCCGTCGACCTCCGTCTCCTTCCTCCCCTGGCTTCGCCTCGCTGCCCAGACACCTCCCAGAGCGCCGCCGCACCGCCCTCGGCCACCTCCGGCCCCCGGCCCGACCTCGCCGTCCTCCGGTGATGCCCCAGCAGCTCGAAACCTTAACCCTAGGTCGCGTGGACTCGGACACGGTCAGGATACGGTCCCTTTGTGTCGACAAGGACACGAAAACTCAGTTTTTTGGAGCTCTGTTTAGGTACCCGTTTCTCTCTGCTCGTTCACCCATTTTCGATGTCGTCTGTTGCATCGCGAGCCCTGCGTGACCCTCTCGGTGTCCGTACAACTCGCTCGGTGCATCGCGTCCTGTGGTGATCGCACACCGCGATCCAAAAACAGGAAAATCAATGCCTTGTTTCATCCCGGAACTGAGTGCGCCCCGCAAGACGGGACGACTTGGTCGCACGCGGTCTTTACCGAAATGTGCGCACCGTTGATACGGACATGTGGGATTTCGCAGAAGTTGATTTGGATGTGCGTGCACACCGGAATCAACACGTATCCGCCGACAACGCCCCGTATCCGTTGATTCTGGAACACGCTGTAACTTTGTGTACATATGTCGGATCGAGATAAAACTTGCGTCATCGGACTCGTAGCAATACGCTGGTCCTGTGACCCAAGTTCGATTCGATTCTGAGAACGTTGACAAAATTGCGTATCGTGGGCCCCCACAGGCTCCACTAGACGGGCGATTTTGTGATCGGCTAATCGGAATCCAATTCTGGAAGTTCCGTTGGGTTCGTATCATCGTTCCTGACCTGTTGACACTAAGTTTGGCAAATTTGGAGACCTTTGACCCTGACACGCTTTTCGGTGCAAAGTGGCCCACATGTGGATCCCACTTTGGCCCGGAAATGTCATTTTTGCCTCTGTATCCAAATTAGACGTAAGGACAGGCGTTTTTAGCTATTTGATATTTTCTGAATCTAATGGTGATGTTTATTTCAGCAACCGGAGTAGTACCTGCAAATCACACTGAGACCAGAGCTACATTTGGAGCCAGAACCCCAAGCAAGTGTACCTTGCCAAACTTGCAGTTCTTGTTATTTATTCCTTGACTATATATATATATATTTGTGCATGCATGACCTAGGATCGTATGACGTACTTAGCGTCCGATTATTAGTCGGGTGCCAACACTGTACGCGGTGTTGGGTACTGTCATCTAGAGATGGACATTCGTGACACTTTATATTCTCGTACTTGTCTTACCAAGTACACTGTGACTCAGGACACTTGACACTCCTCATGAGACAGGATCTTCCCGAGATATTGGTGGTGATTCTGTATAGGATACATGACTTGACAGAGATACTATATTCTTAGATACATTATGACTTGTTGCATTAGCTATGATCCCGCTTGACATGGACATGAGACGTTATGGTCTTGATATGCGTGGTTACATTGGGTGGGGAGAGTCACACAGGCTACAGGCTGATTATATATATATATATATATATATATATATATATATATATATATATATATATATATATATATAATCCATAGTAAACACATAGTAAAACACATAGTAAACACTGCTACCGACTCCCAGACACAGAGCTTGTAGTGGTCTCAGCCCGAGTTTAGTGATGCTCTCAAATTGCATTTTCACATAGACGGTTATATAGTTTACCCTATTTATCTTATTTACTATTACACTGTATTTTGGCATGTTGATTTCTGTACCTTGTTATGTCCCCTGAGGACCTGGATACCGGACTTTGTCCCCAGGACTAGCAGACGAGATCGACCCCGAGTTTTACGGGACATGAGCATTAGCAGGAGCGGAAGCAGGAGCAGGCGCTGGAGCAGGCGCTGGAGCAGTACCAGATTCAGTAGACGAGTGATCACCGAGGGTATCTTCTGGGTATAGGCTTTACTCATACTCAGTATTTGTTGTGGTTATCTTTATTCATGTATCTTGACAGATGTATCAGACTCATTATCGGGTTATTTTCTCGAGTTTATATCATATTGTGATTGATCTTGCTTTATGATTTTGATATTATTGTATTCATTTCTGTGGATGAGATTAGTATATCTAGACCCTTATTGTTGTACTACAGCTTAAGTATACCCCGATGGATCCATTAAATTGGGTTTGTCCATCGGTGTGTGCTGTTGGCCATTGCCACGTGTCTAGTCCCTCGGTATTTTGGGACTGGGGCGTGACATGGTTTTTGTGGTGGCCCATGCAGGTCTGCGACTAAATTGTTCGGTTTCCACTTAGGGACCGAGCAAGCCTGCAATAAGAATAGGATAAGTTTTTGAATCTCATCCACTTGCTTGAATCATTCTTGACATCTATATCGGATTCGAATTAATTTCTTGACTTGCATCCTGCCTTGATTCCTGTGCGCTTCTTATTGTTTATTTGGTTGTTACTCTAAATTTTTATTTTTCTAGGTGATTGGTAATTAGAACTTGACAGTTTAAGTTATTATTGTAGGTTATGACCTAATGATTACCCCTTAGCTTTAAGTCACGTAGTTAGTACCCCCACCTCGATACAAGTTAGATCCCTTACCCTTGACAGCCAGTAACTCTTCTATCCTCACTATCGACACTTGTCCTATAAGCACTAAGACTAAGGCTTAAGACGACCATGACCTAAGTAGTATAGGAGGATACCCTAATAGGTACCAAGACCCCTTCTCGTAGACCTTAACAAGAGTTTCCACAGTAACCTTAAGACGAATTCGGTATTAGTTATTGTTTTAAGTTGGGTAGTAGGCCTCACAACATAATACCACCTAGCCCTATTGACCCAATGATGAAGTAAACTAGGATGACACAACTTAGGACTTGTATAAGAAGATAGTGGTTATTCAGACAATAGAATTTAGAGGTCTTTGCCCCTATTTGGTCAACTAGCGACTTAGACAAGGAGGTTGTATGATAACTATAGAGATTGTAGAGTCTGTTATTATTATGGTTGCTTGTTTGTTTTTGTTTTGTGAACTTGATTAATTTGTACCTCCTTTCATCATCATCTAGCGTACTTTAAATTTGCTGTACTTGACTCATGCTGCTATTTTATAGTCTAGTTTTGCAAGCTTATTCTTTATCGAGCTTGTTCATGACATATGTATTAGTGGACATGTACATTAATACATTTCAGAATCAGTATATTAAGGTCTGGCCAACCTTAGTACGCTTGATTCGCCCTTCGTAATACTATTTTACGTGGATTGAGATATGTAGTGATTAGTAGACGAATGAACTTGCCCTGGACATGTCTGACATATCGTATTGGTTACATAACTGTACTAATACGAGCATGCGAACGAAGAATTACCAGAATCGGATTTCAATCCACAACTGCTTAACAATTCTCATTTAAATTCTTTAAACGCCTTGATCCCGATACTTCTATTCTATTACCTCACCCTTGAACTCTTTATTATTGATCTCCGTCTTCCCTTATTTCGGAAAGATGAAACATCGTGCTTGGTATAAGTTTGATATATAGACAGTACTAGATATACCCCACAGGCCGGTCGCATTGTTTGATGACCTTTTTTTATAAATGACTAAGGGAATACCATAGGTGATATGTTTGGTGTTAAAGACTTTGAGGATTCAGTAGCATGATTAAATAAGTTGGGGCATAGCTTTATTAGATGTATAGCCTTAGATGATAGATGGGTAAATTCTAAGTTGGGTAGAGACCACAGTGTTCACTTGAGAGAAATCCTTCAGACTATAATCAAGTGAGATTGGATAGATGAACCCTACCATATTTTTAATTTTGAGGACGAAATTTTTATAAGTTGGGTAGATTGTAAGCCCCATGATTTTCAGAAATTTCAAATTTGAATTTTCACAATTTTCTGGAATTTTCTGGGATTTTTCTGTAATTAAAACCTAGGCTTTTGTGATTAAATAATTTTTAATTATTGTTAATTAATATTAAAATATTATGGAAATAATATTTTATGGTGTAAAATGGAAAACCGTATATAGGGTAATTTTTTATGAATTTATTGGACTCCGGAAACGCGTTTAAAGCCCTAAATACTAGTTTAAAATAAACCGAATTAAACCCCTAAATAAACCCGGTTCAATTGAACCAACCCAACTCAAACCGAACCGCTAAACTGAACCGGGCCGGACCAACCTAGCCTTAGCGGGTCGGGTCGGATCCGAATCGAACCCGACCCAAAACCCGTTAACCTACACCGTAACCCTAATCCTAATCCGGCCTCGACTCCGCGACGGCGCACCTATATAAAGATGCCTCGACTTCTGTGCCGCCGTCGCAAACCCTAATTCTCCTCGCCTCGACCTCGCTCCACCCGTCCTCGCCGTCGTCGGTCATCTCCTCCGACGAGCCCCGGCCTCTCCGCCCTGCCCTAGCCCGCTGCCCCGTCACCACCTCCCTCCTCAGTCCGCCGAAAACCCTCTGTCCCCTCTTCCGCCGCCTGACCGCCCCGCTCGAGTCCTCCCCCGCACGCCGGAGTCCCCTGCCTCCTTCCTTCTCTTCCCGCAGCGCTGTCCCTCGACCCCCGCCGGATCTCACGTCCCCATGCCATCGTCCCCGCGAACCCCAGCACCGCCCTCCGCTGCCACCCTCTCTCCTCCAGCCGCATGAGACCCGTCCGCCTCCCCGAAGCCCTAAGGCCCTCTCTTCTCCGGTCAAATCCCCCGCCGAAACCCTAGCCCCTCCCCTCTTCTCCTCCGCCCTAGCCCAGCCGCTGCAACCCCTCTCCTCCGTCTCCTCCCATCAGCCCCTACCTCCCCCGTCGATCTCCTCCGGCCATCCCCTCTGTCCCCAGCTGTCGACCTCTGCCTCCTTCCTCCCCTGGCTTTGCCTCGCTGCCCAGCCGCCTCCCAGAGCGCCGCCGCACCGCCCTCGGCCACCTCCGGCCCCCAGCCAGACCTCGCCGTCCTCCGGCGATGCCCCAACAGCTCGAAACCTTAACCCTAGGTCACGTGGACTCGAACACGATCAGGACACGGCCCCTTTGTATCGACACGGACACGAAAACTCAGTTTTCCGGAGCTCTGTTCAGGTACCCGTTTCTCTCTGCTCGTTCACCCATTTTCGATGTCGTCTGTTGTATCGCGAGCCCTGTGTGACCCTCTCGGTGCCCGTACGACTCGCTCGGTGCGTCGCGTCCTGTGGTGATCGCACACCGCGATCCAAAAACAGGAAAATCAACGCCTTGTTTTATCCCGAAACTGAGTGCGCCCCGCCAAACGGGACGACTTGGTCGCACGCGATCTTTACCGAAACATGCGCGCCGTTGATACGGACGTGTGAGATTTTGCAGAAGTTGATTTGGATGTGCGTGCACACCCAAATCAACGCGTATCCGCCGACAACGCCCCGTATCTGTTGATTCTGGAACACGCTGTAACTTTGTGTACATACGTCGGATCGAGACGAAACTTGTGCCATCGGACTTGTAGCAATACGCTGGTCCTGTGACCCAAGTTTGGTTCGATTCTGAGAACGTTGACAAAATCGCGTATCGTGGGCCCCATAGGCTCCACTAGACTGGCGATTTTGTGATTGGCTCATCGGAATCTAATTCTGGAAGTTCTGTTGGGTTTGTATCATCGTTCCTGACCTGTTGACACTAAGTTTGGCAAATTTGGAGACCTTTGACCCTGATATGCTTTTCGGTGCAAAGTGGCCCACATGTGGACCCCACTTTGGCCCGAAAATGTCATTTTTGCCCGTGTCTAAATTGGACGTAAGGACAGGCATTTTTAGCTATTTGATATTTTCTGAATCTAATGGTGATGTTTATTTCAGCAACCGGAGTAGTACCTTCAAATCACACTGAGACCAGAGCTACATTTGGAGCCAGAATCCCAGGCAAGTGTACCTTGCCAAACTTGCAGTTCTTGTTATTTATTCCTTGACTATATATATATTTGTGCATGCATGACCTAGAACCGTGTGACGTACTTAGCGTCCGATTATTAGTCGGGTGCCAACACTGTACGCGGTGTTGGGTACTGTCATCTAGAGATGGACATTCGTGATACTTTATATTCTCGTACTTGTCTTACCAAGTACACTGTGACCCAGGACACTTGACACTCCTCATGAGACAGGATCTTCCTGAGATATTGGTGGTGATTCTGTATAGGATACATGACTTGATAGAGATACTATATTCTTAGATACATTATGACTTATTGCATTAGCTATGATCTCGCTTGACATGGACATGAGACGTTATGGTCATGATATACGTGGTTACATTGGGTGGGGAGAGTCACACAGGCTACAGGCTGATTATATATATATATATATATATAATCCATAGTAAACACATAGTAAAACACATAGTAAACACTGCTACCGGCTCCCAGACACAGAGCTTGTAGTGGTCTCAGCCCGAGTTTAGTGATGCTCTCAAATTGCATTTTTACATAGACGGTTATATAGTTTACCCTATTTATCTCATTTACTATTACACTGCATTTTGGCATGTTGATTTCTGTACCTTGTTATGTCCCCTGAGGACCTGGATACCGGACTTTGTCCCCAGGACTAGCAGACGAGATCGACCCCGAGTTTCACGGGACAGGAGCATTAGCAGGAGCGGAAGCAGGAGCAGGCGCTGGAGCAGTACCAGATTCAGTAGACGAGTGATCACCGAGGGTATCTTCTGGGTATAGGCTTTACCCATACTCAGTATTTGTTGTGGTTATCTTTATTCATGTATCTTGACAGATGTATCAGACTCGTTATCGGGTTATTTTCCCGAGTTTATATCATATTGAGATTGATCTTGCTTTATGATTCTGATATTGTTGTATTCATTTCTGTGGATGAGATTAGTATATCTAGACCCTTATTGTTGTACTACAGCTTAAGTATGCCCCGATGGATCCATTAAATTGGGTTTGTCCATCGGTGTGTGCTGCTGGCCATTGCCACGTATCTAGTCCCTCGGTATTTTGGGACTGGGGCATGACAGTCATCACTCTCATCGTTATCTCATCATCGTCACCATCGTCGTCAACCTCTCTTCGTCGTCGTCCAGCCGATCCCGTGCGCGTACACCTAGGTTCGAACCTGTCCCACCTTCTTATTTCGTATGCGTGCTTGAGTATATGTTATTAGGATATGCGTATTGCTTATGACTGTTAGCTGATATCGAACCCTGAGTCGGTAAACCCAATAACTTGTACGCGTACACATACGCGTATTAAAAATTAAGTGATATATATATATATATATATATATATATATATATATATATATATATATATATAAACATATATAGATGACTGTATTATATAAGTAATTATATGCTTATGACTATAGGTGTATTTATAATGTACGACCCTAGGACACTGGGGATTATCCCGTACTTACCTTGACCATGTTGACCTTAAGAACATGCTAGATGACTGTCTTGTGTACATTTATGTACTGGCCTAGACACATATTATTTTGACTGACTGACTGTGATACAATATTTAATATAGGACACCCGCATAAGTAGTCGCGCAATTAACTGTGTTAGATGACTAGTGCCACCCCTAGTGTACACCCTGAGTCTAGTGTAAATATGGTTGTGTATGTGCTAGTGTAATGACAAATGATTTTATTGTATTATATTATATGTACATAGGATATTGGATTTGTTCTGCGCAACTTCTGGAGAAGGTTATTGGTACATTGCAGCTTCCTTGCCAGGCAAGTATACCTTGTCATTGTACTGTTATTCATATTCCATATGTTGCATGCATCTTTATTTTCTGTCTTTAGTTCATATATTTTAACTGCTATATAAAATGCAGTGACGTTGTCGTCGCGATATTTTTTTATTTATGTATTTGTATTGACCTTGTTTATAAGACTACCCCATTATCATGTAGCATCATTAGGTTCATTGGCCGTGACATAGTTGTTACACGAGTGTGAGTCTCATTTAGATCACGGACTGCGTGACAGGTCTGGCCTCCTGTACGTATGGGCCGTGCGTTAGGGATAACTGCTAATAGAAACTTTGTCTGCTAGAAGACTTAGCAGTTATTAGAGGTCTATGGACATAGCATATTATAGTACGGTGGTCCCATCCTTGTCCTTGTTTGGTTGCAGGATTGGGCTAGGGTACTAAGAATAGGCTATGAAACAAATTGTGTCATGGATGTGATATGCTTAGAGCATGGGGTGGGGAGAACAATAAGTACCGCATTTGAGCTCCTTTGCACTTTTTCTATTGTGCGCCCGGATTCTCCGCTGGAGATACGGGTGGTGATGACCACTATATATTGTATTATCAGGCGGGCCTCCGCCGTTCAAAAGATGACGTGCCTTTTAGGCCCCTGGATCTCTAATAGAGAACCATGCCAAATCCCAGTTTTCAGCCAGATAGCTCACTTGTGGGGAAAGTTGTTCTTAATTGCATTCACTTAGACGGTTAGGCGACCCATTAGATATATATTTCAGTACTTTATTGGCATATTTTTATGTATCTTGTTACGTCCCTTTGAGGACTTGGTCCCTTCCAGGTGTATCTGTTCTTGAGTATTCGCAGGAGCGCAGATTCGGATGGTTACATATGTTTCGAGGATGTCTTCTCTTCGAGCCCCGTGGTCGTTAGCTGGTATTCTTATAGTGTGTTTATTGTGTTGTACTTTTCCATTCGAGTTGGTAGTGGATTTGTTTTCATCCAACTATTATCTTCAGATACTTTGTGTCGAGATCTAGTTTCATAGATATTGGTTATTTATTTATATTGATTTTCGTGGATAAGATTTAGATCATACCCTGTGACTTGTAACATATGTTTATACCACTTGTGGATTGATATTCATATTACAGGGTACGTATGGATTTTGGTTTCCATATATTGGAGTTGCCATATCCATACGGCTGGCATGCTTACGTGTCCTAGTCCTATGTATTTTGGGACTGGGGCGTGACAGGCACAGTCGAGACAATCGGCTCATCCTCCTCTGATATTATTTGGACTGGTATTGGCGAGATAACATCCGAGAATATTGCGGATGAAAGATCGGCAGCGTCAAAACTTGTGCCCTCAACGTCGGACACCGCCATTTCATTTGCTGGGTCCGCAACAAAGTCGGAAGTCGTGTCAACTCCGCCCTCCCCGTAGATGTCTTTACCTGCAAAGAAGACAAGAGAAGTTAATATCAAATTAATGTTAATTTTCCTGAAAAAAAGCATGAAGATAATATTTACCCATGGCCGGTGGTATGTATGTTGCGTCTGCAGCCAGTACAGCTAAACCATTTCTTAATGATGCTAAGCAAGCTGTCATACCTGGAGAAGAGGGTACACCAAATGACGTCTGAGGGTAATCATCCCATTCGTCACCCAGATCCACTCTTGGCTCATCGGGCGGAATCTCGCTGAAAATACTTACAGACGAGGGAGGGGTTATACCTATTATTGGTCTGGATAAAGGTATATAGAATCTTATTACGCTCGTTCTCGGAGATGATCCCGAAGCACTACCAATAACCGTAGTAGCAGCAGCTGCGAGCAAAGAATCTCCAGCACTGGTAGCCGGAACTGTGGAGGTTCCCTCTCTAAAAGGCGAAGGACCTCTGATCAAAGAATCATCCCCACCAGGGGAAACAACATGCTCACTCCTTGGGTCCCCCTTGGTGGAAGTCCTTTTAGGACCTTCGGCAGTTTTCTTCTTACGGGGAGAAGGCTCTTTCAGAGCGGAAGCCTTTCGCTTATTTGAGATGATGAGAGGCTCTGCTGGCGGAGCTATTACGCCTCTCGGTATTATCAACAAGAAGTCATCCGTGCTAGCAGTATCTTCACCTTCATCAGAGGAGACGGATGGGATCTCTTCTCTTCCAGTGGACTTCCGGGAGGGTACCCTGAAACTTCTATGCACATCGAAATCACGATGGAAGGTATTGATGGACACATAGAACTGTGCGTACGAGTGAAGGATGTGCAACTCCATGGAGAGAGAAGTCGCGGGCACAACAAAGAGTGCTCCGGTACAACCCGTGATAAAATACCGCCATCCTCTGGCTCCATCAATAAGTCCACCTTTGAACTTGAAGCTGGTGATACACTACTAGAAAAAGCAGGATTAGCGACGCATTTTAGCGACTCCATGTAAAAACGTCACTAATGAAAGGTAAATTAGCGACTCCATGTAAAAACATCGCTAGACGTCGCTAAATGGCGACATTTAGCGACGTTTAGCAACTTTTATTAAGATTTTAAAAGATTAGTCGCTATAAGTTCAATTAAGGTCGCTAAACGTCGCTAATATGTCTAATTTAGCGACGTTTAGCGACGAATATATTAAAAATATTTATCAACGTGTTTAGCGACGTATTTAACGTCGCTAAAGCTTATTTTAGCGACGTTGTTTTTTGACGTCGCTAAATGTCACTAAATTTTGGTTAATTAGGGCTCAGTTTTCTTTTCCCCCATCTGTCGAAATTTTCGAAAACTTTAAATTCCCCCCCCTCTCCGGCGACCGGCTCTCCACGGCTGCGGCTACTCCGGCATCCCCCTTCTCCTCCTCGAGCTCTAGGTAAACCCTAACTCTCTCTCACACAGGACACACACACTGACACAATACACACTTGACAGACACGACACACACACACACACACACACACACACTCACACAGACACTGATACTGACACTGACACGACACACATACACATACTGACACAAACACTGATCAGGACCTAGGGTTAGGGTTAGGTTTTTGACCTGGGGTTAGGGTTAGGGTTTTTCTCCTATACATCTATTTTATTCAATATTGTCAAGTATTAGTTTATTCATAGAATATTTGATCTATTGGATGTGTCCATGTGAATTGAGGGTTGGTATCATGGTGGTGTGGTGTATGGAGGATGTATCCTAGAGTATCTTGGTGTTGCACACCAAATGTTTGTGAATTGGACTAGTGGTTGTGTGTGTGTGTTTATTTATGCCTTAGTGTGTACAATTACTCCTCAATTCTCATTTTAGCAAGTTACTTTAGTTATACTATGATATATTTGATATATATATATATATATAAATAAATACTAATGGTTGGAGAACTTGGATTTTGGTTCTTTATTTGGATACGTATCACAAGTTCATCAAGTATGCACACTAGGTATTTGACTAATTGCCACTAGTGCATATAGGTACATTAGTATATAGTGTATTTCTCTCTCTCTATCTCTCTTTATATATATATATATATATATATATAGAGAATAAGGGAGGTGAGGTGGCACCTCACTCTCAAAACAAGGGTGGCGGTGATGTGGCACAATCCCAACCACACAAACGAGGAGATGGGGTTAAGTGCAATTTGCCAATTATGAAATGTGTGGTTGGAATTGTGCCACGTCACCGCCACCCTTGTTATGAGAGTGAGGTGCCATCTCACCTCCCTTATTCTCTATATATATATATATATATATATATATATATATATATGTGTGTGTGTGTGTATGTGTGTGTGTGTGTGTGTGCATGAACATATTGATATGTTATTTATTAATAATTGTGAGTGTGTGTGTCATAACCAAGTGACTATGTAAAGTGTGTGTCACGTCCCAGTCCCAAAAATATATGGAACTAGGCCACGTGGCATTGGCCAGCTGACACGTCACTAAGGGTTTTACCCAATTTAATGGACCCAAAGAAACGTGCTACGCTGTCCTAAAATACTACAAGTCTAATACAGGTAAATCTATCTCATCCACAAAAATATCAGAAAATAAGTGCTGAATATATATAATGCTAAGTCTGAAAATGTCATAGTACAAAACTAGATAATGTCTTGTGGGAACAAACCCACTACAAAATATGATAAAAGCTGAAATAAGATAGACTAGCGTATCATCTATCGAGGTAGTGGCAACAGCTCCAGATGTACTAAAGGATCAGAAAGACTCTGATGGCACCTCATCTAACTCCTCCTCAGTAGCATGTCTGGTCTCCTGTCCAGGCCCATATACCGTGGGGTAGAAGGCCTCATCTAAATCTGGAAGGGAACCAGGTCCTCAGTGGGACATAACAAGATACATAAAATATATGCCATGTATAAATACTAAATAAAGTAAATAAAGGTGTGCTAACCATCTAAGTGAATGCAATGTAAAGACCTTGTAGTACGTATGGGAAAGTGTAGGCTTGACATATGCTGACTTAATTCACCAATCGTGGTGACTGGCTAGTATATTTGTCATATGCCCCTAGACACATGGGTAGCTCTGCAATCGTCTATCTCCGAGGAGCATGGAACGAAGGTATAAAACTCAAGGAGGGGTGTCCCATACGTCTACTAGTTATCTTCCCTGCCCAATGTAACTAATGCCAAGTTGTAACTTTTCCTGAGTTTTCCTGATTTCGTGCTAAGCCGTGATGCACGTCACACGTGCCGGTAGCTAATCGAGTACGCAGCTCGCATCCCAATTGTATTGCAACCTTATTGCGTGTTCCCGTGTCAGGATCTAGGAGGATATTAGAATACCCTCGCAGCTTGTTGGAAAGTCTACTAGAGTCTAAGTTATTTACACTACGTGTCAACATATCTGTTGACTGTACCCGAGGCAATCTCAGGTACTCACAGTCATATGAAGTTCAGGAGAAATAGCATATAACAATATTTATAATTTAAACAGTAAACTTGGCAATGTATACTTGCCTACTTCCTGAGTGTGTCGAAAACCTGTTCTCTCAGTCAAGTCTGAGGGGTCCTATGACAGGGGGTCACTGACTGCGCTGAAGACGTATTCTGTTTAAGACGTACAGGGTTCGTGAATTTAATATATGAATGATGCTTATTAAATAGTATAGGATATATATATACTTATGTATAAATAAAGATATTATATATATATTTTTAATACATAAATAATATATATATACATATAAGTATATAAATATAGTATTATGTACTTAATATAAATATAATCATATATATAATATAAGTACATAGACATATGTATAAATTGCATATGTATAATAAGAGAACAATAAATGCATAAATATAAGTATACATATACTTATAATATATATAATATATATACATATATATGTAATAATATGAATCTTAATATAAATATAATCATATATATAATATAAGTACATAGACATATGTATAAATTGCATATGTATAATAAGAGAACAATAAATGCATAAATATAAGTATACATATACTTATAATATATATAATATATATACATATATATGTAATAATATGAATATGTATATATATGCATATATATATAAATAATAAAAAAATGAAAGACATATATAATATATATGTGATAATATATATATATATATATATATATATATATATATATATATACATATATATATATATATATAATAATAATAAAAATGAAAGGCATACATATATATACATATAATAATATATTATAATATATATATACATATATATGTAATATATATATATATAATAATAAAAATGAAAGGCATACATATATATACATATAATAATATATTATAATATATATATACATATATATGTAATATATATATATATAATAAAAAAATGAAAGGCATACATATATATATACATATAATAATATACTAATATATTATATATATATATATACATATAATTATAATATACTTATATGATATATAATTATTTATGTATAATATAATATACATAAATAAATAAATATATATATATATATATATATATATATATAAAGAAAAACAAAATACATATATATATACATATTATATTACATAATATAAATAATATATATATATACACTGTATATATATATATATATACTGTAATAATATACTGTATATAATAATATAATAATTATTATTATATATAATATATATATAATTACATATAATATTATATTTATAAATACATATATATATATATATATATATATATATATATATATATATATATATATATATATATACATAAGTATATACTAAGTATATAATAATATATATAAATTATATAATAATACATACATATACTGTATATATACAGTAATTATATTATATATTATAATATATAACATATACATATTAATATACATATATATACATATATATATATACATATATACATACATATAGATAATACTAGGTATTTACGTATTATATATGGTATTTATACCTGACAAGTCAGCAGGGGGGCCCACGGCTGGTCGTCGGCGGGAGGACTGCGGCGGAGCGGGCGGTAGCTGGCCGGAGGGACGGTTGCAGCAGCAACTACTGTTAGCAATAACAGCAGCAGCGGCAGCTTGCAGCGGCTGCAGCGGCCAGGGAGGTGGCGGAGGTGGCGGTGCAGGCGGTTGGGTCGACGAAGGGGAGGGTGGCGAGGAGTTCTGTGGTGGTGGCGGAGGTCAGGGGTGGCGGTGGTGGTGGTTGGAGGCGGTCGGGATGGCGAAGGCGGTGCTGGTGTTGGTGAGGGAGGAGGTGCTGCGGGGGTGATGGCGGCCGGGATGGTGGTCGTGGGGGGGTGGTGGCGGGTCAGTTCCGTAGAGGAGGTCGGGGCGAGGCATTTGGGGGTGGTGGCGGTGGTTCACCGTGGCCAGGGTGGCGGTGAGGGGCGGTCGGGAGTGGTGAGGTGCTGTGGGTGTTGGTGGTCGGGTTGGTTCTGCGGAGGTTCTAGGCGGCGCCGGCGGCGGCCAGGGAGGGTGGCGATTGGTCGGGAGAAAGCTGGGGGAGGGGCGAACCTGTCGGCGGAGTTTCGACGACGGTGGTGGCCGGAGGGAGGTGGTGTGGGGTTTGAAAGAGGGGAGGGGGTCGGGTTAAATAGGGTTAGGGCCAATGGCATGGGTAGTAAATAGGTTTAAGTTTAGGGGTATTTTAGGGTTTTTATATGTAAATATCTTTCGATATTTTTGGCTGATATTTTGGGTGGGTCCTATTGCCACATGGACGGTGTACGTTCACCGGCCAATGAGGTGTTGACACCTCACACTAAAAATTTACAAAAAAAACCCTACAATTTCATAAATTGCATAAAGGTCCAAAAATTGGGAATTTGCGTAATTACGTAATTTGTCTGATAAAGACACATGATTCCTAAAAATGCTAAAATGCACAGAATTGAGAGGGAAAGCTGTGGGAGGGTCCTGAGGGGGTGGGGGTGAGCCTGGGTAGGGGCAGGGCCTGGTTTCTGGATGATACGGGTCACCGTATTTATTAATTAATAAATACTGCGCACGGTGTTTACTAATTATTTAGAGGCAGGTAGGGCCATAATTTTAGCACGGTGTCAATATACTAATTGTAGTATATTCCAAGTAGGGTAATAACGTATTTTTGTTTGGGCAAAACAGGTGCATATTGGGCCTCAAATCTCTAGGGGTACAGAGATGGGTACAGAACAGGAAATTAAATAGAAAATAAATACGGACGTTTGTAACGATATTTGTGCGTCTAAAACGAGGCTCATGCTAGCACATCTGTGAGTTGCACAAAGTGCAGAAAAATAGTCTAACATGTCTAGGAGAGGTATGTGAGCTTTGTTTGGGGATAACAGCTAGTGTAATATTCTAAATAATTGGGTAATGGACAGGTGCACAATTCAATAGGATATGTAAGCAAAACAATTTAAAATATTGAAATAAAATCTAAATTACTAAAAATGATTTTAAAATGCTGAAATCTGATCGAGGGAGTTTACAACCTACCCTCCTTAGAATATTTCATCCTCGAAATAAAAACAGACATATAGTGAAAGAATTTAGATTGATTTGAAATATTTAGGACATACCCTGGTTTGAAAATATATGGGAAAAACGTTGTCGAATATCCTCTTCTCGTTCCCAGGTTGATTCGCCTGGTGTATGATGTCTCCATGCAATACGAACTAGAGGGATAGTCTGGCCTCGCAACACCTTCTCGCTTCGATCTAGGATCTCTACAGGCTCCTCCTGGTACGATAAGCTTGGACCGACAGTGATCTCTGAATGGTCCAGCACATGACTTGGGTCTGGAATGTACCTCCTCAGCTGAGATAAGTGGAAGATGTCATGTACTCCTTCCAAGGTCTGAGGTAGGGCTAACTTGTAAGCAACTTCTCCGATGCGTTCCAACACATCGAAGGGTCTGATGTACCTCGGACTTAGTTTTCCTCTTCCTCCAAATCTGATAGTACCTCGGGTAGGTGAGATCTTCAAAAACACATGCTCTCCCACTTGGAACTCTAGAGGTCGTCGATGTACGTTGGCCCAGTGCTTCTGTCTGTCTTGTGCAGCTCGCAGGTGTTCTTGGATCTTCTTTACTTTCTCCACCGTACGAACGACCAATTCTGGTCCCAAGATCTGTCTTTCGCCAACATCGCTCCAACATACTGGGGAACGACATTTTCTGCCATACAATGCTTCAAAGGGAGCCATTTGGATGCTCGCTTGATAGCTATTATTGTAAAAAAATTCCACCAGGTGTAAATGATCTTCCCATGATCCGCTGAAATCAAGCATGCAGACTCTCAGCATATCTTCTAGTGTCTGGATGGTGCACTCTGATTGGCCATCTGTCTGTGGGTGGTACGAGGTGCTGAACTTGAGGCGGGTACCAAGACTTTCTTGCATACTTCGCCAAAAGTAAGATATAAATCTCGTATCTCTGTCAGACACTATGCTAACTGGTACTCCGTGCAGACGCACGATCTCCTTCATATACATGTCCGCCAAAACTTCTGTAGATTGCCCGACTCTAAAAGGTAAGAAATGAGCAGCCTTGGTGAGTCTGTCTACGATTACCCATACAGCATTACGACCACTGGGACTTCTTGGGAAGCCCGTAACAAAGTCCATCGTAATGTGTTCCCATTTTCATTCGGGTATTGGAAGGGGTTGAAGTAGACCTGCTGATCTCTGATGTTCAGCCTTGACTTGCTGACACACCAGAAATTTTGCCACAAAGCGTGCTATCTCCCTCTTTATTCCATGCCACCAGTAGTATTGACGTAGATCTATGTACATCTTTGTGCCTCCTGGATGGATAGAGTACGTTGAGCTGTGAGCTTCTGACATCAGCTCTTCACGAAGTTCTCCATTTGGAACATAAAGACGTTCTCCACATCTTAAAGTCCCATCTTCGTGTATGCGACATCCTGTCTGGATTCCAGCCTCTGTTCTTTGTCGGAGTCTCTGGAACCTTGCATCTGTTGGCAGTGCAGCCTTGATTCTTTCTACCAATGTTGATTGCAACTGGTAGTTTGATAATTGGCCGTCAATTCCTAGCATAATGACCTTTATTCCCAACTTTTCTAGATCTCTCAAAAGATCTGGTTGGGTGATCATAAAGAATGCTGTGGGTCTTCTGCTTAGAGCATCAGCTACCACATTAGCCTTCCCGGGATGGTATTGCAGATCGATCTCGAAATCTGTCATCACTTCGAGCTAGCGTCTTTGTCTCAGGTTTAAGTCCTTCTGGGTGTAGACGTACTTTAGGCTCTTGTGATCGGTGAATATTTCCACTCGTTCGACGTATAGATAATGTCTCCATAGCTTCAGGACGAAGATGACTGCGGCAAGCTCCAAGTCGTGCGTCGAATAATTCTTCTCATGAGTTCTCAATTATCTTGAGGCATAAGCTACAACCTTCCCATGTTGTATTAAGATACAACCCAATCCTTTTTCGGATGTATCACTATAGATTACGAAACCTCCAGATCCAGATGGTATAGTCAAGATGGGGGCTGTAGTCAGACATTTTTTCAACTCCTCGAAAGCTATCTGACATTCCTCAGACCATATGAACTCCTGCTCATTGCGGGTAAGACGGGTAATCGGCTCCGCGATTCTAGCAAAGTTTTCCACGAACCTCCGATAATATCCGACAAGTCCTAGAAAGCTTCTCACCTCTGAGACGTTGGTAGGGGTTGGCCATGTCTCTACAGATGAGATCTTTGCTGGGTCCACCGAGATGCCTTCTCCTGTGATCACGTATCCAAGAAAAGCGACACGATCAAGGAAGAACTCGCACTTGCTCAGCTTAGCATAAAGGCTCTCACGTCTCAGCGTCTCTAGCACTAGTCTCAAGTGCTCTTTATGCTCCTCGTGGCTCTTCGAATACACCAAGATGTCATCGATGAAGACTACCATGAACTGGTCCAGATATTGATGGAAGACTCTGTTCATCAGGTTCATGAATATGGCAGGTGCATTAGTCAGTCAAAAAGGCATCACCAGGAACTCGTAATGACCATAGCGAGTCCTGAATGCTGTCTTTGGAATGTCTTCTCTCCGTACTTTGACCTGATGATAGCCTGATCTCAAGTCTATCTTTGAGAAAACCACATCTCCTGTCAGTTGATCGAACATATCGTCAATCCACGGCAAGGGGTACTTGTTTTTTATTGTCAAAGCATTAAGGGCTCTGTAATCAATACACATCCGATATGTTCCGTCCTTCTTTGGTATAAACAACACTGGTGCTCCCCAGGGTGATGCACTTGGACGAACAAATCCCTTGATCTACAATTCTTCTAGTTGCAGCTTCAGCTCATCAAGCTCCTTCTTTGCCAGCCGGTACACATTTGAGGATACTGGTGCAGCTCCGGGTATTAACTCAATAGTGAACTCTACTTCTCTGTCAGGCGGTAGGCCTGACAATTCCTCTGGAAATACGTCTTCGAATTCCGCTACGATTGTTGGGGTTGTTGTCTCCATCGCCATGTAAGCTCTAGGAGTCTGGCCTACTCCTTGCTCGATGGTACCTCGTACGTATTCGAACTCTGGGCGTCCTTGGGGTCTAAATAGGACGCTTCCCTTTCGGCAGTCTAGTATGGCATTATACTGGATTAACCAGTCCATGCCTAAGACAACGTCGAAGTTTGGCATTGGAAGTACCAAAAATCGCGCTCTTAGCTTTCTACTACAGACGACTACCGAGCATGTTTCAATAATGCTGGTAACCGGCACGATGCCTCCTCCGGTAAGAATTTTCCAGCATTTAGGCAGTGGGGAAGTGGCTAGTTTGTGCATGGCTATGAAACTACTAGATATGAATGACAGTGTAGCGCCAGAATCAAATAATGCGGTTACAGGTAATGATGCAACTAAAATGGTACCTGCGATGGTTTCACCTTCAGGCTCCTCTGCAACTGCAGCTAAAGCAAAGGCCTGCCCATGCCTTTGTCCTCCAGACTGCTGTCTGGATTTGTTGAACTGGCTTTCCTGGGTAGCCAGGGGTGCTCCCTTCTGATATCCTCCAGATGTTGAGGGTAGCATCCTCTGGGCTGGTGCTCCTGATTTCTGCCCATTCTGAGGTGTTGCATCTCTGCGTTGTGGGCAATCTCTTGCCATATGTTGGCTAGCTCCATAAATCATGCATAGCCCGTTCTTCTTTCTGCAGTCTCTGACATAATGCCCCTTCTTGCCACAAAAGTGACAAGTCGGGAGCTCTTTGTTCTGATAGGGCCCCGTCTTCTGCTGCGTCTGGTTTTGAGGACGACGGATTGGTCCTCCTGCTTCGGACTAATTTCTGGCCGGTATAGTTAGATTTGAGCGTCTTGCTCCTTGGCCAATAGCTTCTTGTATCCTCGCCTCTGAAAGAACCTCCTCGTAGAAGATCCTCGCCTGAGTCGTTATATACCTTTGGAGCTCGCAGGTAAGGCCGTGGTGGAACCTCCTGGCCTTCTCCAGCTCGTTTGGTATCAGGATGGCA
The DNA here is from genome assembly GCA_036927795.1 of Iris macrosiphon. Lineage (NCBI taxonomy): Eukaryota > Viridiplantae > Streptophyta > Magnoliopsida > Asparagales > Iridaceae > Iris > Iris macrosiphon. The sequence continues at coordinate 299,143,088 of JAYESA010000005.1, forward strand.
CCGAATTGACTCAGTCTACTGAACTCAGCATCGTAGGCGTCGACGGTCATGTTCCCTTATTCCAAGTGCAGGAACTGGGAGTATAGGGCATTTCGGACTATGGCAGGGAAGTACTTTGCATTGAAGTACTCCAGGAATTGTTCCTAAGTCTGATCTTTGCCGATGCTACGCTTTATAGAATCCCACCAGTGATGGGCATTGCCTAAAAGCTGGGCCCTCACGGCGGTCATCCATAAGTCGGGGGAAAGTTGTGAACCTTCCAGCAGCATTTCTGTGTTGGAGATCCAGTTTGAGATCTCCTCTGGGGTTTCGCTGCCTTTAAAGTTTCTCGGGCCCATCTGGCGGAAGCCTCGAACAGTGCCAGGTGGTTGGACAGGTGCTGGTGCCGGGGCAGTTGTTCTCTCCAGAGCCGTCATCAAGGTCTGTCTCAGGGCTTCAGTCTGTTGCCATTGAGTCTGCAACATGGCTTGGAGGAACTGGAACATTTGAGGTTGGCTCTCAAGCTGTGGCATCAGGGCAGGAAGGGCTGGAGGTGGAGGCATAGGTGTCTCCGCCTGCGGGGTCGGTGCTTGGGAAGTTTGCCCTTCTTGTTGGGCTGGTGTGGCTCCCTGGGCAGGATTCTGGTGAATGTACGGGGTTGCCGGATAGACCAGCATCCTTCTCGGGGAGTGGTCTGGGGGGGTTGGGGTCCTTTGGACATCTTGCGAGGGGTTTGTTGCTCGGTCAGCCCCATCAATCGATTGTCCACTGGGTATGTCCATATTTCTGAAGAAAATAGAATAATTAGAAAAGTACGAAGGAAATAATGATATAAATCAAGCAGGATGCAAAAATTTAAGAATGAAGTCATAGTGGATGAGACCTAGTGTTCCTATCCTAGTGCAGGCTTGCTGGGCATGTTATCATACCACTAGCAATTAACTGGACCTGCATGGGCCACCACTAAAACCATGTTATGCCCCAGTCCCAAAAATATATGGAACTAGGCCACGTGGCATTGGCCAGCTGACACATCACTAAGAGTTTTACCCAATTTAATGGACCCAAAGAAACGTGCTACGCTGTCCTAAAATACTACAAGTCTAATACAGGTAAATCTATCTCATCCACAAAATATCAGGAAATAAGTGCTGAATATATATAATGCTAAGTCTGAAAATATCATAGTACAAAACTAGATAATGTCTTGTGGGAACAAACCCACTACAAAATATGATGAAAACTGAAATAAGATAGACTAGCGTATCGTCTATCAAGGTAGTGGCAACAGCTCCAGATGTACTAAAGGATCAGGCAGACTCTGATGGCACCTCATCTAATTCCTCCTCCGTAGCATGTCTGGTCTCCTGTCCAGGCCCATATACCGTGGGGTAGAAGGCCTCATCTAAATCTGGAAGGGAACCAGGTCCTCAGTGGGACATAACAAGATACATAAAATATATGCCATGTATAAATACTGAATAAAGTAAATAAAGGTGTGCTAACCATCTAAGTGAATGCAATATAAAGACCTTATAGTACGTATGGGAAAGTGTAGGCTTGACATATGCTGACTTAATTCACCAATCGTGGTGACTGGCTAGTATATGTGTCATATGCCCCCAGACACATGGGTAGCTCTGCAATCGTCCATCTCTGAGGAGCATGGAACGAAGGTATAAAACTCAAGGAGGGGGTGTCCCATACGTCTACTAGTTATCTTCCCCGCCCAATGTAACTAATGCTAAGTTGTAACTTTTCCTGAGTTTTCCTGATTTCGTGCTAAGCCGTGATGCACGTCACACGCACCGGTAACTAATCGAGTACGCAGCTCGCATCCCAATATGTATTGCAACCTTGTTGCCTGTTCCCATGTCAGGGTCTAGAAGGATCTTAGGATACCCTCGCAGCTTGTTGGAAAGTCTACTAGAGTCTAAGTTATTTACACTACGTGTCAATATATCTGATGACTATACCCGAGGCAATCTCAGGTACTCATAGTCATATGAAGTTCAGGAGAAATAGCATATAACAATATTTATAATTTAAACAGTAAACTTGACAAGGTATACTTGCCTACTTCCTGAGTGTGTCGAGAACCTGTTCTCTCAGTCAAGTCTGAGGGGTCCTGTGACAGGGGGTCACTGACTGTGCTGAAGATGTATTCTGTTTAAGACGTACAGGGTTCGTGAATTTAATATATGAATGATGCTTATTAAATAGTATAGGATATATATACTTATGTATAAATAAAGATATTATATATTTTTTTTAATACATAAATAATATATATATATATACATATAAGTATATAAATATAGTATTATATACTTAATATAAATATAATCATATATATAATATAAGTACATAGACATATATATAAATTGCATATGTATAATAAGAGAAAAATAAATGCATAAATATAAGTATACATATACTTATAATATATATAATATATATACATATATATGTAATAATATGAATATGTATATATATGCATATATATATAAATAATAAAAAAATGAGAGACATATATAATATATATGTATATATATATACATATATATATAATGATAAAAATGAAAGGCATACATATATATATACATATAATAATATATATATACATATATATGTAATATATATATATGTAATATATATATATATATATATATATATATATATATATATATATATATAATAAAAAAATAAAAGGCATACATATATATACATATAATAATATACTAATATATTATATATATATATATATATATATATATATATATATATATATATATATATATTTATTTATTTATTTATTTATGTATATTATATTATACATATATAATTATATATCATATAATTATAATATACTTATATGATATATAATTATATATGTATAATATAATATACATAAATAAATAAATAAATAAATATATATATATATATATATATATATATATATATATATATATATATATATATATATATAAAGAAAAACAAAATACATGGACGGTGCTGGTGTGGGTGAGGGAGGAGGTGCTGCGGGGGTGATGGCGGCCGGGATGGTGGTCGTGGGGCGGTGGTGGCAGGTCAGTTCGGTAGAGGAGGTCGGGGCGAGGCATTTGGGGGTGGTGGCGGTGGTTCACGGTGGCCGGGGTGGCGGTGAGGGGCGGTCGGGAGTGGTGAGGTGCTGTGGGTGTTGGTGGTCGGGTTGGTTCTGCGGAGGTTCTAGGCGGCGCCGGCCAGGGAGGGTGGCGGTTGGTCGGGAGGGAGCTGGGGGAGGGGCGAACCTGTCGGCGGAGTTTCGACGACGGTGGTGGCCGGAGGGAGGTGGTGTGGGGTTTGGAAGAGGGGAGGGGGTCGGGTTAAATAGGGTTAGGGCCAATGGCATGGGTAGTAAATAGGTTAAAGTTTAGGGGTATTTTAGGGTTTTTATATGTAAATATCTTTAGATATTTTTGGCTGATATTTTGGGTGGGTGCCATTGCCACATGGACGGTGTACGTTCACCGGCCAATGAGGTGTTGACACCTCACACTGGAAATTTACAGAAAAACTCCTACAATTTCATAAATTGCATAAAGGTCCAAAAATTGGGAATTCGCGTAATTACGCAATTTGTCTGATAAAAACACATGATTCCTAAAAATGCTAAAATGCACAAAATTGAGAGGGAAAGCTGTGGAGGGTCCTGAGGGGGTGGGGGTGAGCCTGGGCAGGGGCAGGGCCTTGTTCTTGAGTGATACGGGTCACCGTATTTATTAATTAATAAATACTGCGCACGGTGTTTACTAATTATTTAGAGGCAGGTAGGGCCATAATTTTAGCACGGTGTCAATATACTAATTGTATTATATTCCAAGTAGGGTAATAGCGTATTTTTGTTTGGGCAAAACAGGTGCATGTTGGGCCTCAAATCTCTAGGGGTACAGAGATGGGTACAGAGCAGGAAATTAAATAGAAAATAAATACGGACGTTTGTAATGATATTTGTGCGTCTAAAATGAGACTCATGCTAGCACATATGTGAGTTGCACAAAGTGCAAAAAAATAGTCTAACATGTCTAGGAGAGGTATGTGAGCTTTGTTTGGGGATAACAGCTAGTGTTATATTCTAAATAATTGGGTAATGGACAGGTGCACAATTCAATAGGATATGTAAGCAAAATAATTTAAAATATTGCAATAAAACCTAAATTGCTAAAAATGATTTTAAAATGCTGAAATCTGGTCGAGGAAGTTTACAGTGTGCATGTGTGCAAATATTGTGGTATTGGTTGTAATATTATATTAGGTGTTAGAGGTAATAATTAACATATATCAATAGGGGGAATTCCTGTGTTGAGGAACTTGATGTGTTGGATAACTAATTTAGTTCTCATTAATAGTTTAGTGTTTCTGTGCTCAGATATATGTATGCAATTAGTAAAGATCGGACAAGTTTTATCAGTGCTTCCAAGGGCAGCAGTGCACTTTAAAAGCAACTATATTATGTATGCATTCAGATAATAATGGAGGGGAAGCAAATATTGCAGAGTGTTCAGACATTGGTTTAAGTGTATCAGTTTAGGCTAACCAGTATAACTTGGCATTAAGTATAGATGGAGATCAGGTTTTGACCCTTGGTAGCAGTACCTGATACTGTGGGTACACAAGAGTGCAAACTTTAGAGGGGGACTTATACATGTTGTGCATACCTCATAAGTAGTAGTGGTGATTCTGTTATTGTTTGGGCAGCTGTATCAGTACAAGAATGTGCTTGCTGGGTTGATGGGGGGTTTAGATATCAGTCATTGACAAAGGAAAGTTGGTATTAATTGTACAGGAAATTATAGGGGGGAGTCCCTCACTGCAGTTGTAGACTGCAACTATTGCAGTAGTCTGCTAAATCCTGTAGTTGGGTGTACAACAACTGATGGTTGTAGTTCTGCAACAACAATAGCAGATTGGTGGTTAAGGTTGGTGGTTAAGCATTATTTGAGAATTTGTATCAGGTTTAAGGGGTGTTGGAGTACTTAATAAGTATGGGTCATAGGACTGATCTCAGGATTAGGACCAGAGTGTATATGTAATACTTTGTATCAGTTTATACGCTGTTATGCATATCAGATCAAACCCTCAGATAGTAGTAATGTTAAACTTTTTAATAAAGTAGTAGGTTGCTCTAAGGTAAGGGTGATATTGGTGTGTATAAGTTATTTGAGTTGGTGACTGTGTTGGATACACAAACTGGTGTATCAGTGAATAGCTGATTGGTATCAGTTAGCTATTGTTAATTAGTATATATATATATATATATATATATATATATATAGAGAGAGAGAGAGAGAGAGAGAGAGAGAGAGAGTTAATATTAAGATATTAACTAAGGGAAGACCTAGTATAAGCTAGTATTAACTGATTAATGACCAAAGTAAAGCACATTAGCTAGTATTGGACTTAGTATGACCTTGTTTAGCTTAGAATAGACCTAGAAAATATATTAGTGCATTATTTAACTTAATTCTCCTTCATTACACAAATTAACTTGATATTTCTTAAATAGGATTGTGTGACACCAGCTTGTGCATCGAGAGACACCTTTGCTCAAGACCAGAGGCGAGTACATCTCTCTGTTAGTTTTTATTTCATGATAGTGTATATATATATCACTTATTCTAGAACTAGTGGTTTGTGAAGGAAAGATTTAGCCACTGCAAAAGCAGTGCAAAGTATCAAAGGTTGCAGACTTAGTTAGGGTCTGCAGGCATGTGTTTGGGTTAAGGTATAGCCAAGCATCGGGTAGGTGTTCACAGGTCACTTGTTGCATGCCAATACAGCCCTTAACTGATACTGTGGTATCAGGGATTTAATTGGCAAGAGTGATCAGTGTAGTGTAGTTCAATTAGAGCACAACAGTGCTGTGAAGTGAACTGATACTGTGGTATCAGGGAGGAGTGACTGCTATGGGTTGTATTCCAGTGAGCAAGTATAAGATGTGATTTGGGCTAAGGTAGGATATTAGTTAAGTTATACTAGTAGTATTTAGTATAGCTAATATTAACTAGTATACTAGTAATAACTAGTATTAGCTAGGCATTAACTAGTATAAATTATAATTCCTCAGTACGACCTAGAAGACATAGTTTAGCAAGGTATTAACCTAGTATTGACTAGTATAAACTAGTATGGATCTAGAAGTGGCTTAGAAACATCACCATTAACTAGTTAACCATGTTTATCATTTCAAAACACTCATTAACATTTATATTCCATATCTAGGGCTCTTGGACTTTGATAAATGAAATTATGTATTATATCATTTATAAAATGAAAGTATTGCTTATTTTAGACTTTGATAAATGGTCAGTTGTTTTGAATATTGCTTATTTTAGACTTTGATAAATGAAAGTATGTATTATATCAGTTATGATTTTTATAGTACGGTTAAGTTATGAAGTTAGGTGATAAACCACTGTATGTAATAATTTATATGATACATACTGTCATTTTTGCATAAGTATTTAGAAATGGATATGAATTACTATCTGCGTCATCGTTCATGGATGTACAACCGTCATCCTGATGACATGTGCGGTAGGCGGGATGAATTCATTGAGGGTGTACAACAGTTCCTGCAGTTCGCCAAGGCGTTCCCTCAGTACATGGACGATACCAAAATTAAGTGTCCGTGTATGAGATGTCGCAACAGGAAATATCATCCAGAAGTGGAAGTTACATATCATTTGTACTTGAAGGGCTTCATACTGAATTACTATCAGTGGACCTTGCACTGAGAACTTGTATCTCTAGCATCGGAGTCGGAGCCCTATGTGGAGCCGTATATGGATGTCCACGACCACGATGCTTACGACGATGGTTTGGTGAACATGGTTTATGATGCGGCGGGGCCTAGTTTCAATCCGGACAATTATGATGCGGCGGGACCTAGTTTCAATTCGGACAATTATGATACAGCTGAGGAGGCACCGAATGCCGATGCTGTAAAGTTTATGGAGTTGCTGGAGAATGCAAGGACTCCACTATATCCTGGTTATGAGGATCATTTACCGTTGGAGGTGGTTACAAGATTATTGAGCATCAAGTCCGATTTTAATATGTCGCAAGAATGCTATAATCGACTGCTCGATTTGATTATAGAGATCTTGTCCGAGGGTGCAAATTGCCTAAAGACTTCTATCAATCTAAGAGGATGGTGAGATCGCTTTGGATGGGATACGAGAAAATCGATGCATGTCGCAACGGATGCATGTTGTACTACAAAGACGACAAGGATGAAGATGCGTGCAGATTCTGTGGTGCTGATCGCTACAAGGCTACTGTTAGAGGAAAGTCTATCGGTGCAAGGAAGCCTACTGATTCGATGCACTACTTATCTTTGACGCCGCGGTTGCAGCGGTTGTTTATGGTTAAGGAGACTGCAGAAAACATGAGTTGGCATAGGCAAAAACAGATCGAAGGAGTATTGGATTATCCATCCGATGGAGAAGCATGGAAGCACTTTGATCGAGAGTATCCACATTTTGTCGAGGAAGAGCGTAATGTCAGATTGGGGCTCTCCTCTGACAGTTTTACCCCATTCGGACTTTCGGGCTCCCAGTATTCGTATTGGCCTGTGATCGTCACTCCGTACAATCTACCGCCTTGGATGTGCATGAAGACTCCGTATATGTTCCTAACCGTTATTATCCCGGGTCCGAACAATCCGAAGAGGAACATCGATGTATATTTACAACCTTTGATAGATGAGTTGAATCAGCTGTGGGAAGTAGGTGCCAACACGTACGATATTTCTAGAAAGCAGAATTTTCAGATGAGGGCAGCACTTATGTGGACCATCAACGACTTTTCGGCCTATGGAATGTTATCTGGATGGAGCACCCATGGTCGTCTCTCATGTCCGTATTGCATGGACCGTACTCAGGCTTTCCGTTTGAAACACGGAGGCAAACCGTGCTTCTTCGATTGTCATCGACAATTTTTGCCAAAGGATTATCCGTACCGGAGGAACCGGAATGCTTTTCGTGCGGGAGTTATGGAGAAGGCCAATCCACCGCCAAGGTGGCCCGGATATACGATATGGGAAGAGGTAAAAGATTTACCAAGTGCTATCGAAGAGCTTGCTAAGAGGTACAAGTGTGACAGATTTGGTCGCACCCATAAATGGACGAAGAGGAGTATATTCTGGGATCTGCCATATTGGAGAACCAATCTGATCAGACATAACCTTGATGGCATGCATATCGAGAAGAATATGTTTGATAACATAATTAATACTGTAATGGAGGTAAAGGGGAAGACGAAAGATAATCCGAAGGCCAGGTTGGACTTAGAAGAAATATATAGACGTCCTGCATTGCATTTGATAGAGGAGGAGAATGGAAAGTTAAAGCAACCTAAGTCAGTTTTCTCACTGGAGAAAGAGGATAAAGGTAGACTTTGTAGGTGGATTCAGGGTCTAAAGTTTCCAGACGGGTACGTGTTGAACTTGAGAAGATGCGTCGACCTCAAAGAGAACAAACTTGTGGGTATGAAGAGCCACGATTGTCACGTATTCATGGAGAGGTTAATTCTGATTGCATTTTGGAAATTCTTACCGCAGGTCGTTTGGGACCCATTGACAGAGCTGAACATATTCTTCAGAGATCTTTGTTGTACTAAGTTGCTCGTCGATCATCTAGAAAAGCAAGAAAAGGATATTGAGGTAACACTATGTAAGCTCGAGAAGGTGTTTCCTCCTGGATTTTTTGACTCTATGGAGCATTTGTCAATTCATATTTCCTATGAGGCACGTGTTGGTGGTCCTGTCGGTTATCGGTGGATGTACCCCTTCGAGCGATATCTGAATCACCTAAAGAGAAAGGTGAAAAAGAAGGCACGGGTTGAGGGCTCTATTTGTGAAGCTTATGTTCTCGAGGAGATTACAAACTTTTGCTCGACGTATTTCAAACCGCATATTGCTACTAATAGGACGAAAGCTCCGAGAAATAACGACGCATATCAGGAATCTAATGATGCAATACTCAAAGTATTCAATGCGTCCGAAAAGCCTTCGGGAAAAATGAAGAAGAGATATTTGAATGACGACGAGCTAAAGGCTGCTCAATTCTATATATTACTCAATTGCGACGAGGATGAAGAGGAGAAGCTAGAGGGGTAAGTAATTAATACGTCTACGTTTACATCATCTCAATGTAATAGTATAAGATACTATTATGCTACTAATCAGCAGTTGCTTCATTATTTTTTAGCACATATAATGATGAGTTGAGGTCGGTTAGACCCTACATAACAGACGAAGAAGTAGAACAAGATATGAGATGCCATTTTTCTTCTTGGTTGAGCGCATATGTAAGATGCTTGGTAATTACTTTTTATTTCTGCACTTGCAAAACAAATAACTTACTATCGCTACTTTGGTATTTAGGTCGATCGTCTAATAACACCCGAGACTGAATCTATTAGAACTCTAGCCAAGGGACCAATTACTGTCGTAAAAATATGGCCAAATTTCTATGTGAATGGGTTCAGGTTCAAGTCAACAAATGCTCATATCAGAGACAGCTTTCTGGATCTTGATTCCATAAAAAATAGTTGTTTGTGTATCAAATATTTGAACTACAAAGACGTCAATCCGGATAATGATTTTTTTGGCATCTTACGAGAGATTGTGGAGTTGACATATAATTATGGCACAGAACCTGCTAATATCGTGCTATTCAGGTGTGAATGGTTCGATCCGATTCAAGATCAAGGTTGAAAAATTGACAAGCATGGCCTTGTGGATATAAACTACAAGCGTAGATATCAAGGCTATGAACCATTTTTCCTATCAAGTCAGGCTCAGCTCGTGTACTTCACAACTTATCCTAGACGGGGGACAGCGAGATCGGATTGGTGGGCAGTATGCAAGGCTAAAGTTAGAAATACCTTTGACATTGATGAAATAGCTTATCAGGAGGACGATCTACCTCTTGTAACAAATATTATAGATGTGGACTCAACGAAAGTTACTCATTACAAGAGTAATAATGTAGAAGATGTAGAATTATTCGAAGAGGAAGATGAAGTAGATGAAAGTGAAGACGAGGAGGAGAAAGAGGAAGGAGAGGACGAGGAAGGCGAACAAGATGAATTTTCTGAAGATGATTAAAAATAAAATATATTTCCTGTAGAATGTAACTATATTTTGACTGTAGAATGTAGATCAAGATTGGAAAATTGACGAAGTAGATGTACTATTTTAGCAAATATATGTATTATATTTTGACTGTAGAATGCTTTGAGATATGCATCATATTTCGACTGTAGAATATACTATATATTTGTGTTTCTCTATATTCATCATATGTTGTTATCAGATATGACATGATGACGCGGAAGATTTGGCAGGTCCCGAGGTAGACAGAGTGCTCCTCCGGTACTGCCTACTGTTGGTTCCGGATCATCGTCGCCCAGTACTCCAGTATATCGATCACTCACATCTCTGACTGTTGGGACGAGTAGTTCCAGGCGTGATAGTACACCCTCGTCCAGCGTTCCTCCTGCTGATGGAACCATGGGGACATATGAGCATGTCGAGGAGGTCGTGCCCACGTTGTCCCAGCATCAGCAAGATCCTCCATGCGCACCTCCAGAGGAAACGAGGATAGAGATTTGGGCCGACTGTACAAAGTAAGTCAATTAGATGGTTTAGTATAATATATATCGTGTATTTCTTTATTCATCGTATATTGACATTTTTAGTATTCTAAATAATTATCTCTGTATAGATATCGTCCATCGTTGGTTCAGAGATGCCTGGGCCAATTTCTGAGAAACAACTACGGTGGCCCTTGGATCAACTACTCTGAGGCTCCGGAGGAGAGGAAGGCATTCTGGTTTGCGCACTTCCAGGTAAAAGTATATTAAATAAATCCTCTAATTTATACATATTATATAACTTATCCGTGATGCTCACTTATTAAATTATTTATTGTAGCAAACGTATTTTTATCCTCCGCACCGGGCCGAGTTGATCGAGCGGCTCTTTCCTACCGTTGCCGCCAAGCTTATCCGAGATGCTCTGGATGACCAGAAGGCTCATGATCGTGCTGGAAAACCGATCCAAGGTTGGATCACGCCTGAGCAGTGGACTACGATGAGGGCTAGATTCGACGATCCAAGCTACAAGGAAAGGTCTGAGAAGGCCAAGGCGGCTAGGCGAAATGCTGCCAAGTGGTGTGGTGGCTCGATTCCAATGCAAAATATTTTCGTCGTTTGGTATATTTTTTTAAAATATATTATTTTAATGTAAGTACCATAAAATGGTACTTAAAAAAAATGTTTAAGTTTAGTACTAAATAATATATTTTTAACAGGTACAGAGGGGTGAGGATGCAAACATGGTGATCGTCTTCTTGGCCACCCATCGCAAGGACGAAAATCTCATTGATGAGAGGGCCTCGCAGACCTACGTAAGTATTACTTTACTTTGTGTTAATTTTAATATAACTTAGGCAATTATCGAGTTTCCAAACCTTTCTAGGCCGAGTATCTTAGTCTGCGTGAGCGGGCGACTGCTAGTGCAACTACACCTGGAGAGGCTGGTACTTCGTCACAGCCCGCTCCAGCTCCGTTGGCGGATGACCTGTGGGTGACCGCAGCTGGTGGTCTCCAGAGGGATATGTACTATGGTACGGGCTCCTATGGCGCCCTGGTTGCGACGCAGTCATCTAGGGCCTCCCCGACAGCTGCGCATTCCACACAGCCCTCGCAGTCGTTGGCTAGAGTCCAGGAGGCTGTCCAGGCGGCCATTGACCGTCAGATTGTGTCTCTTCGTAACGAGTTGCTGCGAAGGATGGAGGAGCAGCCCCGGTCCCAGCCGCAGGCGAACGATCCGACGCTCATCGCACGATTCGATATGCTCAACCACAGCATGACGAAGCTCCGGGATTTGACAAATGATATTAGAGCCTCGACAGACCGCAACATCATGGAGCTGCATGCATCACAGCTAACGATGGGCAAGAGGCTGACGATGATGCAGGATTTAATGGTTCATAGCAGTACGAGGCTGTTATCTACCATGGATTCTTACAACCAGCGACTCGCAGACTTGGTACGGGCATGGCCTCCTGGTGCGCCTACATCGACACAGACTCCACCGACGTCACTGTCTTCTCCATCGACATCGGTGTCGATTCCACGGGACGAGTATGAGCAGTTCTTATCCTTCAGGCACGCCGGTGGTCAGCCTCCTGCAGATCCACAGTAGTATAGCTAGTTGCTGGATATTTTTTTATTATTATTTAGGATGCGATTGTATGGATATAAATTTGTCATATTATTTACGATGAGAATTATTGGATGCTTTCTTTTTTCAAATTTTATTATATTATTCATATTAAATATGTTATTTTACCGGTGTTGAGTGTTCAGTACCTATTTTTTGCTATTTTTTTCCAGTTCAATGATACAAGTTGCAATATAATACACAGTCCCTGTACAAACTCAAACACACTGAATTATAATACACACACTCTCCCTATCTCTGAGCACATTAAGACCAACACACAACACATATAGTACTATCTTAATTTACTGATATTCACACAGTTCCTAATATATTTTGGTTTACAACTGATGACTGATACTTGGCCTGTATTTACCCAGTGCACTAGAATTTTCCCCCTTGTTGCTGCTACTGTGTCTCTTATTTAATTATTTCTACTACCATCATATACCTGATAATGAACCCAAGGAGGTTGGCAAAACCAGAAATGCAATTCAGTATTATTATTTTTTATTTTTTTCTGTAAAATTAGCGACATTTTTAGCGACGTTTAGCGACATTCATATACGTCGCTAACTACGTCGCTAATTAGCGATGCTGTTACACGTCGCTAATGACGTCGCTAAATTCGTCGTTATAAGTCGCAAACTGCTGACATGGAAGTATTGCCAGGTCATTAAAGACGTCGGTGTAACGTCGCTATATAAGTCGCTAATTAGCGACGTTTAGCGACTTTAATAAACGTCGCTAATTAGTGACGTTGCGTCGCTAAACGTCGCTAAATTTAACGACACATTAAAGTCGCTAAAAAATATCGGCATAGCGACGTTTAGCGACGCTTTTTATTTTAGCGACTTGCTTTTTACTGACTTCTTTAAAACGTTGCTAATTACGTCGCTAAACTTACTTAGCGACATTTTTTGGTTATTTAGCGACGTTTTTAGACGTCGCTAATTTGACTTTTTCTGGTAGTGATAGCATTCCCCACATGCAACTGGTCATACCCAAATTGCCTGGCGAATCGGCTAGGCAGATAGGGCTCCAAGTAGCAGTGGTCCTCGCTTCTGTATAGCAAATGGGAAGGTCTAATGCAGACCAACCAGTAAAAGGCTTCAGGAGAAAGAATGGTCCTCCCTTGGCCTGCATCCTGAAGTTTCGTCCCCTGTTGATTGATATGTACAGGGGGGACGATGCAGAAGAGCTTCCAACTATGAGCAAAATTTAATGCTCGCCGGCAATCGATGACGCTGGTCACATTCTATAGGAAATTCTTGTAATTCAACAAGAAATTATTTCCCGAACCGCCGGCAGATCCGGGGGACATCACCCTTGTATTGTGAAGGATCAACCATCCCATTAAATATAGGAATGGTAACTCCACTCTGGGAAATCCTTCACGTTGGGTATCATCTGCAAGCAGCCCATCAGTAATAGCCCTCAGGCCAGCTTGTATCCGGCATACCATGGCAGGGAGCAAGCCCAGTCTTGCTCTAAACACCAAATACACTGCGGGCCATAAGGTGTTGCGATGAATGCGATCTGCAGACGCGATGCCAGGCACTACCCATCGGCGTAACCAGATGGAAAGGAAGCCAGCCAGTTGAGCTTCCTTTGATAGAGGCTTACGACAATGCCTCAAATAACTGTAGGCTTTAGTGCCTGCAGGATAACCCTCTATCTCCTTATCGAGAACATGATCTGAAGCCCCTGCGTCTTTAATAAGGTCATCGACCGTGTCGGCACTAAGCATGCTCAGGAGGTTCAAAGGCTTATTTCTGCTATCTACAACCTTATCCGGTTTAGCATTTCTAGCCTGGTGGAAGAAGAGGTAGGATACCCATTTGTTGACATGGGACAAATCATAGGGCTCCTTGTAGAAGGTGGTGCATGCAAGATAATGGCTCATCAGCTCCTGGTACACTGCCACTGCCCAAGGGTTTGTATCCCTCAGCTCCCTGTTTGTAGGGACATACTCTTCATACGGAGTATCTCCCATTGGCAGCCTTGAAATCTCTGCCATCTCATGAAAGGCCAGGCCCAACTCCCCTAGCGGAGTGGCAAAAATCCCAGTGAGCGAGTTATACCGCTCCATCAAAGCAAAGAACAAGTTGGGGTTGAGAGGTAGCCCAACACTGGTGGCACTCACAGCCGCAAACAAGCCAATGCTTTCCAGCTCCGTCTAAAAATGCTTCAGGGCCCAGGCAGTTAAACTGGCCCATCGAAGATTCCCGGGGCTAAGCCACCCACTGGTCCGAGGGTTAACCTTAGGGTATACTCCTCCCTGCCCCATGAAGTCATTGTAGAAAGTAGACATTTTTACCGGCTGGATAAGCAAAGTGTCCTCACTCCGGACGCTACCCGGCAGTAATCCTCTGAAATGCATAACTGGGCCAGAAGGACTGCTCACAAAGACTCCTCGATTTGATACTTTCTGGTATGAGATCTTCCCTGGCCGCCTATGAAGATCCGGAGTCAGAGTCCACACCATCTTCCTACGATGAGTGGCATGGAAGAATGCCGAGATAGGGTAATCTCTCGGCATCCTGGGCAGATACATGATCGTGTCCTCAGCAGAAAATACCCAATCTTCCTTCTTGGGCTTCGTCTGGGATTGCTTGTCAATCATATCCCTGAATAAGAAAGCTAGTTTCTTATATTCGGTCCCATCTATGTAGGTCAGGGGTTCCCCACTGATCATACTCAGCAGCATGCGTTCTCCTTGGGACAAAATCAGAGTACCCCTTTCTTCAGGGTACTGGATTCCAGAAATAGGGAATGTCACATGGGACAAATCCTCTAGATAATTGGAGTTCAGCATTCCAGCAGCAGAGCCCATAACTTCAGCCAAAAGAGGGATCTGCAAGTCCACTGCAAAATGTAAGAAAACAAGTCAGCTTTTACGCTAGATGCTACACTCTTGCAATATACGCCAGAGATTGACAGTCTGAGCTTTTACGCCAAACTGCAAAAACTTGAGTCTTACGCTGGAATCTATCTCCAGTGCGTAAAATTCAAGGTTGGCAGTATACGCCTAAAATCTAACAGTCTGAGCTTTTACGCCAGACTACCAAAATTTGAGTTTTATACGCTGGAATTTACATCCAGCGCGTAAACATCAAAGTTTGTAGTATACACCAAATTTTGACAGTCTGAGCTTTTACGCAGGATTGCGAAAATATGGAGTTCTTACGCTGACACATTAGAAATATGGGCGTAATGATAAAATATCTCTGTGCATCATCTCCCTCGAAGAGGCTTTCAGCACAAAAGATGACCTTGCGCGTTCACGTACAACGTGTGCGAAGGGTTTTTCTTCTCTCGAAGTCTTTACCTATGATACCCGTGGCACAGCTCGTCGGAGGAGCACTTCGCTCAGATCGGGGCTCGCTCTGCCTGATGGGTTTTGTGCGTGCTTGAGCAGAGGAGCGAGAGGAAGAGGCGACTTTCTTTCCCTTAGCCGTGGAAGCCTATTTTGGTGCCATGGCTAGACTCAGAGTTCTCAGAAGAGAGACGAATACGAAAAGTTCTCAGAGAGACGAAGGGTTTTTGCAAAGACAGGTGAAGGGTTTCTCTCTCAAAACCTTGGGCTATTTATAGAGTTCTGATAACTCTTCGAATCCCTAACCAAATCCGATATTTAATATTCGTTTATGATTTGGGACCACGTCAGCCTATCATTTAAAAAAGAAGACCGACAGTCAGTGGATCCAGATTATACGCGCAACAGCTACAAATCTACGGTTTTATGCACAGAAGCTTTTACGCTTAGCGGCTATAAATCTACGATTTTACGCTCAGGAGATTTTATGCTCAGTCGTTACCAATCTACGACCTTACGCCCAGGAGCTTTTACGCTCAGAAGCTACAGACCTATGATGCTACGCTCAGGAGCTTTTACGCTCAGAGGCTACAAATCTACGATCTTACGCTCAGAAGCTTTTACGCTCAGAAGTTACAGATCTACGATTTTACGCTCAGAAGCTACAAATCTACGGTTTTAAGCTCAGAGGCTACAGATCTACGATTTTACGCTCAAAAGCTACAAATCTACGATTTTACGCTCAGAGGCTACAGATCTACGATTCTACGCTCAGAAGATACAGATACTACGGATCTATGATTTTTCGCATATCCTAAAATTGCGCAGGCCAACGTACGCGTATATCAGGACAATTTGGGTCTTACACTCGAGAAAGCCAATTGTAAGGTTTTTTTTTCCACAAAAAGTACTCCTTTTTGGCTACATAATATTCCAAATGCCTAAAATACACACAGAAGCCAGCATTAAAGATGACTCTTCTCCTTAGGCCATTGGAAGTTCATTCAAAGTTTAGCCAGAATCCTCTTACAACTAAAGTTCAAGTATGGACTGTTCGGCAGACATTTCTCGCCCTATTTTGAGGGATTTTCGAGGAAACCATTCTTGAAGATGATGTTCTGAACAGAAAGGCTTCGCATCAGAGAAGTGACGATTCAGAATTCTATGCGACTCCTCGTCCAGAAATAGCATGACAGTCGGATCTTCAAAACGACTTAAATGTTAAAGATCTTTTTTACGCGTCTTTCGTTGCGCGTAAAAATTGGGACGTGACCGGATAAATTATTTAACAGAGTCAGCGTAAAATTATTCAGACATGTCGAAGCTGCACACAGCAAATATGGCGAATCAGCAAGGTGTAAAAGAAGACAAATCTATTAATCATGATTACATATGATGTAAATCCAGTTTACAAAGGATTTTTCATTTTTTCATAATTATATATGATGGAAATCCTTTTTCTACAAAGGGTTTCTCATTTTTATTTAAGATCACACCAAGAATCTGTTGTGCCAGGTTCTCATATTGGTGTAGATCTTTTTCTTCTTCTACGGCACTTTATCGGCTTCTGCGGCCGATGAACAAGAAAATGATTAATGGCGAGAGGATACAAAATTGGGCATGTATCAATTACGCAAGCCCATCCTCAATGCGCCATGGCAGCTACGCCCTAGAATTGTATTAGGGATTCAGACCCAACACAATACTAGAAGTTAGGGCCAAGCTGCCCACCAGAGTCCAGCTTCATGATGGGAGAAAATACAGCTAGCAAGCTGTGTGGCCAAATGAGACCCTTCCTCTCTCCTGGATGAATCGCCATATAAAATTGCTGATTATCCAGGGCAAAGGAAGCTATGATATCCTTCCATGATCCATCGTTGTAGAGGATATTTGCTCGAGGATGCCTTCTTTTTTTGGCTCCTTACATGCTGGAAGAACATGATCTTCTTCTTCCTCAAGTCAGCACGACGAATCTCGGCAACCATCTCTCTCTTTGTGGTGAAGGAAGTGTGGGAAAAACAGGTTAACTCATTTGCCTTTATATAGGCAGAGGAGAACACACTAAATCCCAACAAATTCCTAAAAATTTGTCGAGAAATCAGCCTCGCAGAACGAGTCAAATTTGACCATTTCATGCTTCATTCAAAGTATTTCAAATTACGAGGAATTTGAAAACTTTGAAGGGGTCTTGTAGAAGCATAAAAAATACGCTGGGGGATTATACGCTTAAAACCCCTAACATACATGCAGCACTCGGTGGCGTAAAACATAAATTTCAGAGCCATCGGCGTACATCAGAGCTTCAATGCTATTCGGCATAAAACATAGCTCCAGAACAACCCACGCAAAGCAGTCCTTCCAGACGGCTTTGGCGTAACAAGGTTGCTACATCGCCACTTCGGCGTAAAATCTGTCTGCTTTTAATGCAGCGGGAAGTTGAACGAGAAACTCTTCGTATTCTTCGAATGAACCTGTTAGACAAAGCAGTGAACCTGACTCCTGACAAAGAGTACTGCACGACAATCGAGAGGACGGCTGTTATGATGATTCTGCACAGAGCCCCAGACTGTCTAGTGACATAACCCTTGATATAAGACGTTGTTTACGCATTCAAGGAATACGCTGCCTATTCTACACAGGCAGAGAGAAGCTTTACGCTCAGGATGAGACGAAACCAACTGCCACGTCAAAAGCTGTTCTTCGTATAGAACTCGAGGCACGTCTCTGCAATTAATGTACGAGATGGGAGAAGATCTTTGCATTTAATGCACAAGATTTGGTTCTACTTTTAATAACTGGGAGAGCTAAAATTAGGGCTAATATGCTCACATCACTATCCCTGCATATTACGCCAACCAGGCTATTTTCGATTATAGGAGCACGCCGTACGCTATCTCCTTAAAATACGCCAACCAGGCTATTTTCAACTATAGGAGCATGTCGTACGCTATCTCCTAGAAATACGTCAATTCAGGCTATATTTGCAAGGTACGCAATAAGGCTATTTGGCCCTGAATACGCTCAAGACCTCGGTCAGCAAGGATAATTGGCTAGTTTACGCTAGTTACCTATCCATGCAGCATCAAGCTTTACGCAGAACTTGGCTTCTACGCCAATAAGACATCTATTTGACTTCTACACCAATAAGACAGCTATTTGGCTTTTACGCCAACAAGACAGCTACTTGGCTTTTACGCCAACGAGATAACTATCTGGCTTTTACGCCTACAAGACAGTTATTTTGCCTTTATGCCAACCTTCTCTATGCGAGGGGCAGTTATCTACGTGGCTTGCATGTCGTGATCTTCGATGAGCGATTATACGTATTACCTTATAATGGGATACGCATCATACGCCAATTCAGGAGATCATTCATACGTGGGTAGCAGTTATTATAACCGCCGCGTAAAAGGTGCAGCTCTCTCCGCTGTTCGGTTTCTACACCGACTGGTCAGTTACTATGACCAAACTCTATAAATAGAGACTTTCGGCCATATGAGTGAAGACAGGAGAACAGAGGTCGGATCTAAGGTGGAGAGAATTCAGGAGTCACAGACAGAGGTCAAGGTCAAGAAAGCACCTATACAGAGCTTTGGCAACGAGAGTTCAACCTTTCCTGCAGCCTTTGAAGCTTCTTTTTCTTCTTCTACAACACTTTTTCGTCATCGTCTGGTCCAAGGGACAAAGTGATCGACCGCAGATCAGACTCCTATAGCAATATTTTCCCAAATCAAATTTTTGTACTTAACATCCTCGTATAGGATTAATTGTACTTTTTTTTCTTGTTTGTAAACAAAGAAAGGGTTTCGTATAAACATAGTTTCAATTTCTTTCGTTTATTATCAAACAGAGACGATCTCCATATCTCAAAGTCCCGTCCTCGTGTATGTGTAATCCTGTCTACATTCCGATTTCTGTCCTCTTTCGAAGCCTTTGGAATCTGGCATCTGTTGGCAAGGCAGCCTTGATCCTCATAATCAATGTCGATTGCACCAGAAAACTCGACAACTGGTCGTCTGCTCCGGGCATAATGACCTCTATACCCAACTGCTCTAGATCTCTCAACAGGTGTTGCTGGGTAGTCAAAAAGAATGCCATGGGTCTCCTGCTCAATGTGTCAGCTACTACGTTGGCTTTTTTCGGATGGTAGTGTAGATCAATCTTAAAGTCTGTCATTATCTCGAGCCAACGTCTTTGTCTCCGGTTCAGGTACTTCTCTAAATTTTAAAAGAAACTCGAGGTCAGGTACTTGTCGCGAATCTCATCTTGTTGCCACTCTATCTTTTTACCTCGAACATGAGGTTTCTCCTAGTTTACTCCATACGTACCCTTCATTCAAACTATATGGGTACCATCTTGTTTATAACTGGCCATCTATTATAGGTAGTTCACGATATCCAACTCAAGGCTATAACATCTGTCGATACTCTCATCCTTCAATCTAATTACTCTATTTCAGATACTAGCTCGATTAATCGAGTTATCAATAGTAAGAACACGAGCCTAATACTGATGTAGAAGCATAAAATATGCTGGGCAATTGTTCGCGTATTTTTACAGTCAAAACCCCCAACATACATGAAGTCACTGTTTGGCTTAAAATATGGCTTCAGAGCTGCCCGCATAAAATTCAGAGCTGTCCACGTAAAGCAGAGCTTTAGGGCTGTTTAGCGTAAAATATGTCCGCGTAAAGCTGAGCTTCAGAGCTGTCTGCGTAAAGCGGAAACTTCAAGGCTGTTTGGCGTAAAAGGTTGCTATACCTTCCTGCGTAAAGAACGGCTGTGATGATGATTTTGCACAGAGATCCAGAAATGAGTTTTTACGCTTAAGATAAGACAAAATCAGATGCCACATCAAAATCTGTTTCCTGCACAGAGCTCGAGACATATCTCTGTATTTAATGCATGAGTTTTTTTTTATTCTTTGACTGGAAAAGCTAAAACTGTGACTAATACGCTCACATCACCATCCTTGTATTTTATGCCAACCAGGCTATTTTCAACTATAGGAGTACGCCGTATGCTATCTCCTCGAAATACGCCAACTAGGCTATATTTAACTATATGAGTACGCCGTATGCTATCTCCTCGAAATACGCCAACTCGGCTATATTTGCCAAGGTACGTGATAATGCTATTTAGCCTAGAATACGCTCAAGACCTCAGTCGTAATGAATAATTGGCTATTTTACGCTGGTTATCTATTATTCATGAATCCTCCGGTTTTACGCAGCGTAAAGGAGGCAGTCTTTTTCACAGTTTGGCTTTTACGCCAACAAGACAGTTATTTGGCTTTTATGTTAACTATCTTTACGCAAGGTACAGTTACCTACGTGGCTTGCATGCCATGATCTTCGAGAAGCAGTTATACGCGTTACCTTATAAAGGGATACGTGTCACACGCAGATTCAGAAGATTATTTGAACGTGGGTAGCAGTTGTGATAACCGCAGCGTAAAGGAGGCAGTCTTCTTAACAGTTTGACATTTTATGCCAACAAGACAGCTCTTTGGCTTTTACGCCAACAAGACAGCTCTTTGGCATTTACGCCAACAAGACAGCTATTTGGCTTTTACGCCAACATGACAGCTCTTTGGCTTTTACGCCAACTAGGCTTTTACGCCAACCAGGCTTTTACGCCTACAAGACAGTTATTTGGCTTTTACGCCAACTATCTTTACGCAGGGGCAGTTACCTACGTGGCTTGCATGCCATGATCTTCGAGAAGCAGTTATATGCGTTACCTTATAAAGAGATACGTGTCACACGCAGATTTAGAAGATTATTTGAACGTGGGTAGCAGTTATTATAACCGCCGCGTAAAATATGCAACTTTCTTCACAGTTTGGCTTCTACGCCAACTGGACAGTTATTTGACTAATCTCTATAAATAGAGACCCCTGATCACAGGGAAAAGGGGACATGGAGGAGGGAGTTAGTTGAATAATATTCTATCATGTTCATATTACCTCTGAATAGATATGTTTAACTAATTTGATAGATCAGTACGGACGACGATCAGACGATCTAAGAGTAGGGGGCAAGACGATCCGAGATCAGAAAGGAGGAGGAGGAGGAATCATATTCTATCATATCCGTATGACCTCTGAATAGATATGTTTAACTAATTTGAAACTTCAAAACCTATCATGTTCATATTACCTCTGATAGTATTTTGTATTCAAATTGAGTTGAATCCTACCTGCAACTTTCCTTTGACTGGCCTTTGCCGCCTTTGCCTTCAGTTTTTAGAGAGTTTGAAGCTTCTTCTACAGTACTTCTTTATCATCGTATGGTCCAAGGGACAAAGTGATCGACCGCAGATCAGACTCCTATAGCAATACTTTTCCAAAATTATTTTTATTGTACTTAATATCCTCATACAGGATTAATTGTACTTTTTTTCTTATTTGTAAGCAAAAAAGAAAGGTTTCGTATAAACCCCTCTTCTTTTTATTTGTTTATCATCAAACAAAATGGCGACTCTGCTGGGGAGGACTTTCTCCTCTGACGAGAAAGCGATTGCTCAACACGATACTGTTTCCATCGGATCGACGAAGAAGACTTTGGTTGTCCAGTTCGACCAATCTGCTTATGAAGATATGCTTTGTGCAGGGGGTAGCTCCCATTCCCCCCCTGTCCAGAACAACAGGAAGCTACGTAAAGTGTGGATGCCTAAGACGTCCTCTACCCTTCCTGCAAGCTCTCACTCTCTGATCAACAAGGTTGTGACAACACATCCAACGTGCCCCGTGCGTAAAAATTCGTCTTCCGTCTGTGACGTGGTAGACAAAATTTTTGGCAATGCCTCAGTGCCAATCCAGAAATCTCAAATAAGCCCTGCGCGTAAAACTTTATCTCCCGTTTGTAACATGGTAGACAAGACTTCTGGCAATGCCTCAGTGCCAATCCAGAAGTCCTAAACACGCCCTGCGCGTAAACCTTCATCTTCCGTCTGTGACGTGGTAGATAATACTTCTGGCAATGCCTCAGTGCCAATCCAGAAGTCCCAAACACGCCTTGCGCGTAAACCTTCGTCTCCCGTCTGTGATGTGGTAGACAAAATTTTTGGCAATGCCTCAGTGCCAATCCAGAAATTCCAAATATGCCCTGCGCGTAAACCTTCGTCTCCCGTCTGTGACATGGTAGACACAATTTCTGGCAATTCCTCAGTGCCAATGCAGAAATCTCAAATACGCCCTGCGCGTAAACCTTCGTCTCCCGTCTGTGACGTAGTAGACACAATTTCTGGTAATGCCTCAGTGCCAATCCAAAAATCTCAAATACTTCCTGCGCGTAAACCTTCATCTCCCGTCTGTGACGTAGTAGACACAACTTCTGGCAATGCCTCAGTGCCAATCCGGAAATCTTAAATACGCCCTGCACGTAAAACTGAGAGTAGCATCTCCTTTGAGTCCGAAGATAATGCAACTATGACCGTCTTTCCTAAGGACCGTATGACTTAGGTATCGGAAGTCTGAAAGCCAAAGGGGACTTTCTCCTTCAATGAGGATGACATCATTGAAATCTTCAATATATTGATGAAGGAAAACAAACTTCGGCTACCCAACATCAGACGCCCTGAAATGGCTGACAAGGTCGATGACCCAAAGTATTGTCTCTTTCATCGGTACATTCATCACCCCACAAAGGCATGCTATGTACTGAAAAGGAAAATCCAGGAGTTGATCGACGCCAAAGTCATCACTTTGCAAATATGATCTCACTCCAATTTGGCAATTCCCCCCCCCAAGAAGTACTGGATGATGAGTCCCCAAAAGTTTACCATGTTCATATTACCTCTGAGCAAACCTTCCAGGTTCGGCTATCGATTATCATGTCCATATTACCTCTGATGTCGGTTGTCATCTCAACTTAGCACCCGTACTTAACTATAACTACGCCAGTGGTGTTAAGTCCACAAAAGTTTGCCATGTTCATATTTCCTCTGAGCAAACCTTCCAGGTTCGGCTATCGATCATCACGTTGATATTATCTCTGATGTTGGTTGTCATCTCAACTTAGCACCCGTACTTAACTCAAAGTACGCCAGTGGTGTTAAGTCCACAAAAGTTTGCCATGTTCATATTACCTCTGAGCAAACCTTTCAGGTTCAGCTATCGATTATCATGTCCATATTATCTCTGATATCGGTTGTCATTTCAACTTAGCACCCGTACTTAACTCTAAGTACGCCAGAGGTGTTAAGCCCACAAAAGTTTGCCATGTCCAAGTGACCTCTGAGCAAACCTTACGAGTTTCGGCTATCGATTATCATGTCCATATTACCTCTGATATCGGTTGTCATCTCAACTTAGCACCCATACTTAACTCTAAGTACGCCAATGGTGAAGTTCACAGAACTTTTCCATGTCCATATTACCTCTGAGTAAAGTTCTGCCTTTTTTTCAACTTTTAACTATCACGTTCGCATAACCCCTGATAGTGCTAGTCATTTCAGCTTATTACTCGTACTTAAGGTACGCCATGGGTAATAAGTCCACAACCCGAGAGTTTGCCATATTCATCTTACCTCGGAGCAAACTTTCCTATTTGAGTATCGATCACCTGTTTCTCCGACTAAACTACGTGTAGGGGTAGACATACCACCTAAACGAATACTGTTAGATGCTAGCCATGTTCACATTTACCTCTGAGCTATCATTCTAACGATCTTGGCCATTAGTTCATGTCTACACTACCTCTGAACTACTACCCTCACATCCTCCCCAGTTACGCTAGCCATGTTCATATTACCTCTGAGCTGTCGTCCCACCAATCTCTCTAGCGGAGCAACCTTTAGGTCTATCTTCATGTCCGGATAGACCGCATTCAACAAATCACTCCTCAGTGAATTTTTTGGACATTGGTTCACGTCCATATTACCTCTGAACTATTGTCCTAACATTTCTCCCTGACTGAGTTTGCCATGTCCAAGTGACTTCTGAGCAAAATATTCCTGGTTTTGGCTATCGATCATCACGTTGATATTATATCTGATATCGGTTGTCATCTCCGCTTATCATCCATCCTCACCAAGGTACACCAGCGGTGTGATGTCCACAAAAACTACCTATGGCAGGGCTTGTTTTAAACCTATTACTTGCACTAACGTGCATAAGAAGTAATAGGTCTACCCAAAAATCCCTCGGTGGGATGTCCTCAATGGAAACTAATAGTTCAAGTCCGCATTACCTCGGAACTACTTTTCTTTTTCCCAGTAGAGAAAAAGCCAGTTCATGTTCACATTTACCTCTGAACTACGTCTCTCCACTATCCCTATAGAATAATCTTACCATGTCCACATTACCTCTGAGTAAGATATTTCTAAAACTTTTCCATGTCCATATTACCTCTGAGTAAAATTCTTCTCTTCGACTTTCTACTATCACATTCACATAAACACTAATAGGGTTAGTCGTTTCAACTTATCACCCGTACCCAATCCGGAGTATGCCAGTCGTGATAAGTCCACAAAACCTATCACGTTCATATTACCTCTGATAGGGTTTGTTTCGAATCTATTACTCGCACCCCAAAGTGTACAACAGGGTAATAGGTATACCAAAAATCCCCCAGTGGGATGTCCTCAGGACCGTACATAATCTCTTGCTATGGCCATTGATCAGCTCACGTCTATGTCATCTCTGAGCTATCGTCCCCATATAGGCCAACCTGACGAACTTAGCAGAAAGAGGCGGACAGTAAAAATGTGCAGATTTTATGCTTCTTATTCAAAGTATTCCAGACTTAGCCAAGTCCAAAAACTTTGAAGGGGGTCTTGTAGAAGCATAAAATATGTTGGGGAATTGTTCGCGTATTTTTACAGTCAAAACCCCCAACATACATGAAGTCACTGTTTGGCATAAAATATGGCTTCAGATCTGTCCGCGTAAAGTTCAGAGCTGTCCGCGTAAAATAGAGCTTCAGGGTTGTTTGGCGTAAAACATGTCCGCGTAAAGCTGAGCTTCAGAGCTGTCTGCGTAAAGCGAAAACTTCAAGGCTGCTTGGCGTAAAAGGTTGCTATACCTTCCTGTGTAAAGAACGGCTGTGATGATGATTTTGCACAGAGATCCAGAAATGAGTTTTTACGCTCAAGATAAGACAAAATCAGACGCCACGTCAAAAGTTGTTTCATGCACAGAGCTCAAGGCATATCTCTGCATTTAATGCATGAGATTTTGTTCTATTCTTTGACTGGGAGAGCTAAAACTATGACTAATACGCTCACATCACTATCCTTGCATTTTACGCCAACCAGGCTATTTTCAACTATAGGAGTACGCCGTATACTATCTCCTCGAAATACACCAACTCGGCTATATTTGCCAAGGTACGTGATAAGGCTATTTAGCCCAGAATACGCTCAAGACCTCAGTCGTGATGGATAATTGGCTATTTTACGCTGGTTATCTATTATTCATGAATCCTCCAGTTTTACGCAGCGTAAAGGAGGCAGTCTTCTTCACAGTTTGGCTTTTACGCCAACAAGACAGTTATTTGGCTTTTACGCCAACCATCTTTACACAAGGTACAGTTACCTACGTGGCTTGCATGCCATGATCTTCGAGAAGCAGTTATACGCTTTACCATATAAAGGGATACGTGTCACACACAGATTCAAAAGATTATTTGAACGTGGGTAGCAGTTGTCATAACCGCAACATAAATGAGGCAGTCTTCTTTACAGTTTGACCTTTTACGCCAACAAGACAGCTCTTTGGCTTTTTTGCCAACAAGACAGCTCTTTGGCTTTTACGCCGACAAGACAGCTATTTGGCTTTTACGCCAACAAGACAGCTATTTGGCTTTTATGCCAACAAGATAGCTCTTTGGCTTTTATGCCAACCAGGCTTTTATGCCAACTAGGCTTTTACGCCAACCAGGCTTTTACGCCTACAAGACAGTTATTTGGCTTTTACGCCAACTATCTTTACGCAGGGGCAGTTACCTACGTGGCTTGCATGCCATGATCTTCGAGAAGCAGTTATACGCGTTACCTTATAAAGGGATATGTGTCACACGCAGATTCAGAAGATTATTTGAACGTGGGTAGCAGTTATTATAACCGCCGCGTAAAATATGCAACTTTCTTCACAGTTTGGCTTCTACGCCAACTGGACAGTTATTTGACTGATCTCTATAAATAGAGACCCCTGATCACAGGGAAAAGGGGGTACGGAGGAGGGAGTTAGTTGAATCATATTCTATCATGTTCATATTACCTCTGAATAGATATGTTTAACTAATTTGAGAGATCAGCACGGGCGACGATCAGACGATCAGAGAGCAGGGGCAAGACGATCAGAGATCAGAAAGGAGGAGGAGGAGGAATCATATTCTATCATGTCCGTATGACCTCTGAATAGATATGTTAAACTAATTTGAAACTTCAAAACCTATTATGTCCATATTACCTCTGATAGTGTTTTGTATTCAAATTAAGTTGAATCCTACCTGCAACTTTCCTTTGACTGGCCTTTGCCGCCTTTGCCTTCAGTTCTGAGAGAGTTTGAAGCTTCTTCTACAGTACTTCTTCATCATCGTGTAGTTCAAGGGACAAATTGATCGACCGCAGATCAGACTCCTATAACAATATTTTCCCAGAATCATTTTTATTGTACTTAATATCCTTGTATAGGATTAATTGCACTCTTTTTCTTGTTTGTAAGCAAAAATGAAAGGTTTCGTATAAACCCCTCTTCTTTTCATTTGTTTATCATCAAACAACTGACAACCGAAATAAGTCTAGTACATCTGATATAATTTGAAAGCTACATTGTAGTACTCAAGTTATCTCATCATCCAAATATTGGGTCTAGCAATCCATGTCTAGCAATCTACCTATCTGTTTTAGCTTAGTCGTAATCATTATTATCTAAAGGGTGGAAGAATTTCTAATTCTGATACTGTAAGTCACAAGGTAACTAGGGGTTAACCACTATGGTTTGCTACCTAAAGTGTTATTTCATACCCTATTTTTATTAGTATCCGATAATCTTCTTCTAGATGTGGGTCTAAAATTATGTCTTGTCAAGTTCATAATGTCGTTCTTTGTATCACCACCATAAGACTATAACTAATTTCTAGCATCTAGCTATGTCCTCCCCAATTTATTCTAGAGTCATAGAATCAAACAACCTTTCTAGCTTCTTATACTTATAAATCACGGCTACCTTAAGTAAGGGAAGGGTCTAGTCTTAAGTCTCTACTTCTATGTCTAATTCTTACGCCAACAGTCTATACTAACTCTAGTAACAAGAAAGAACTTATCAACCTTCTCTATCATGGTTAACCATCTACTCAAAGATCCTATCAAATATGCCTTCTTTGTCTTGACAAGGATCTGCTCCTGGAGGAAATCACCGTGCGCGAGCATCTATCTTTCCGAAATAAGGAAGATGAGAAACAATAATAACTATATCAACGGTAAATAAACGAATACAGTAATGAAGTCCAAGGGCGACAATCGAATACAAGAGGAGTTTTAAAGTCAGTTATGGATTGGGATCTTATTCAACATTAATCCTAATTTGCAGGCTCGTTCGGTACAGTAACATAACTGAAACGATATGCTCTGACCTGCATGGGCCACCAATAAAACCATGTCATGTCCCAGTCCCAAAACACGTGGGACCAGACACGTGGCATTGGCCAGCTGGTACGTCTCCGTAGGACTTTCTAATTTAATGGACCCGACGAAGTGCACTTACGTTGTCCACAGTTAAGTGATCCAGTTAAGAATCTAATTCTAAACATGAAACAACTAAGCTAAATCTCAATCCATGGTAAATAAATCTCAAGAAAGAACGATACGCATCATCAGTCTGCAGCCCAATAATATATCCGTTCGAATAGGCCAAAAGAACAACATAGGCCTATAAACACTAGGCTATAAAAGCAGAATAAAAAATGGAAAGTATTACATGATTGTAATAGCTAAAAATGTAAAGATACCTGCAACGGTATCCATACTCCACTAGATCAAGCATCATGCAAACTGCACAAATAACCTAGAAGAGAACCAGGTCCTCAGAGGGACGTAATAAGATACAAAAATACATGCCATAATGTAAATACTGAGTAAAGTAAATCAGGGTGAACTATCCTCCTAAGTGAATGCAATTTGAGGATAACTTAGTGCGTATGGGAAGTGTAGGCTAGACATATGCTGACGTAATTCACCAATTACCGTGACTGGATAGTATATGCCACATATATCCCCCATCTTAGGGCACTCTGCATATATAATAGCGTCCAGCTCCGAGGAGCGTGGTACATGTATAAGTAATAACGTCCAACGTTCTCTAGAGTGTGGTATCTGCACAATGTTCAATACCCCGAAGAGCATGGTATCTGCACAAGTAACGTCCAACACTCTAAAGAACGCGGTATCTGCATAAATATATACGTTTGTATCACTCCGAAGAACGTGATATCTGTATAAAGAAAGTGGGTGTCCCATATGCCTACTAGTAGTCCTTCCCGCCCAATACCAATGTACAAATCTCAAGTGAGACGTGGACATCTCGTACTATAATGCAAGTCACTAAAGAAATATACAACTAAGCTAAATACCGTCACACGTGCTGCTCACACCGATGGCCAGTCAAGCATGAAGTACGTGTCCCTACATGAATTCACTCTGTGACGTGTGATGATACGTGTCAAGGCCTGATGAGTCATATTGATAACTCTATAACTTTAGGTGCGTCCACTAGACACTAGGTCAGACACAAGTCCTAACGTCAACGCCTTCGTTGACTGCACCCGAGTCTTTCTCGGACGCGCACAGTTATATAATATTAAAACAATAAAATATGCAACTAATAATAACTGAATTAAAATAGTACAACAAAGCAAGGTATACTTGCCTGGGTCCTCAAGCTGCGAGTACCAATAACCTGTTCCGAAGTCTCGCCTGAATGGTCCAGTGACCCTATACATATATATAATATAATCATCAGTCATTACACTAGTACGCACGAAAATTATAACTACACTGCACTTAGGAACTGACGCAGGGGGGTCACAATTGGTCAACTTGTAAACCCCTAAATTTTTCAGGAATGTAAAAACAAATTTTCAGAATTTTTTTGGAATTTTTAACTAATTAAAATCAAGGTATTCTGGTATTAAATAATTTTAAATATTTTTATTAAATATTAAAATATAATAAAAATAATATTTTTGGGGGTAAAATAAAATATTAGATATAGGGTAATTTTTCTGGAATTTATTGGACCCCAGAACTATTTTTAAAAGACCTAAATAATATTTTTAAATAAACCAATTTAAATCGGTTTTATTTTAAACCCGGTTTAATGAACCAAACCGAACCATGCTGAACCCACCCTGAACCGAACCCCTAAACCAACCCTGCGGGTCGGGTCGGGTCTGAACCCGACCCATCAACCCGACCCGTTAACCTGTTGCTACAGTAATTGTAGCAAATCCCTAACCGTCGCCCCCCGATTTCCTCCGCCGCTGCCCGCCGATCCCGGCCGCCACGATCCCCGCGATCGTTTCCCCCTCGCCGC
This sequence comes from Iris macrosiphon, assembly GCA_036927795.1. Taxonomy (NCBI): domain Eukaryota; kingdom Viridiplantae; phylum Streptophyta; class Magnoliopsida; order Asparagales; family Iridaceae; genus Iris; species Iris macrosiphon. Next base: position 299,173,198 of record JAYESA010000005.1, read on the forward strand.
CTCGCCTCTCCAACGGCCACCTCTTCCTCTCCACTTCCCCGCAACGGCCGGTCGAGGCTTCCCCTATAAAACCCCGCCCTCCCCCGAACCTCACCACCACCGCCATCTCTCCACCGCCACTGCCATTTTCGGCCACCCCAACAACTTCATCCACCACAACCGATGAACCCCGACCCAGTCACCCCGCCCCTGCCACCATTTCATCCATCCTCCCCCGTCTCCTCTGCCCTCCACCCTCCGGTACCCCGAGGAACCCAACTTCCCTCCGCTCGACCCTAGCCCCACCAGCCGTGCCTCGACGAACCCCACAGGCCGACGAGCTACCACCGCCGTCCCTCCGCTAGCCCAGCCCTGGCGAGGCCTGCCTTCGTCGAGCCTCCTCGATGACTCCAATGCCGCCTCCGCCGTGCCCTAGCCGCCGCCGCCGCCAACAAGCCCCGTCGGCCGAGTGTCGTGCCACGTCGCGAGAACGTGATTTCAGTCATCTTCGGTGCCCTATTCAGGTGAGGATTTCTCTCTCCTCACTGTCTCATTTTCCGATCCGTCTGCTGTGACGCATAGACTGCGTGACCCTCTCGAACCTCGTGCAATTTGTTTGGGGTATCGCGTCCTGTGGCGATCGCAAACTGCGACGTGAAATCAGGAAAATATATACCATGTTTTTCCCCGAAACTGGGTGTGCCCCGCTAAACGGGACGACTTGGTTGCGTGCAGACTTCATCGAAAGGTGTGCGCCGTCGATACGGACGTGTAGAATTTTGTGAAAGTTGATTTGGATGTGCGTGCACACCGAAATCAACGCGTATCCGTCGACAACACCCCGTATCGGCCATGTCCTGGAACTCGTTGTAACTTCGTGTACGCACGTCGTATCGAAACGAAACTTGTGCCATCGAACTCGTAGCAATATGCTGGTCCTGTGACCCAAGTTTGGTTCTATTCTGAGAACGTTGACAAAATCGCGTATCGTGGGCCTTACGGCTCTACTTGACGGACGATTTTGTGATCGGCTCATCGGAATCCAGTTCTGGACATTCCGTTGGGTTCGTATCGTCGTTCTGGACTTGTAGACACTAAGTTTGACAAATTTGGAGAACATTGTCTCTGACACATTTTTTGGTGCGAAGTGGGCCACATGTGGATCCCGCTTTGACCAGAAACTGTCACTTTTGCCCCTGTGTCCAAATTGGACTCATGGACAGGCAATTCTAGCTATTTGATATCTTCTGAACCTGATGGTAACATTTATTTTAGCAATCGAAGGAGTACCTGCAGATCCCACTGATCCTGGAGATCCTCTAACAATTGCCGCTGTGTCGTCAAAAAGTATGTCATGGGCTTCCTGCTTAAGGCATCTGCTACGACATTCTCCTTGCCAGGGTGGTACTACAACTCAATGTCATAATCTGTCATCAACTCTAGCTAGCGTCTCTGCCTCATGTTGAGCTCCTTCTGCGTGTAGACGAACTTCAGGCTTTTATGATTTGTGTAAATCTCAACACGCTCACCATAAAGGTAATGTCTCCATAGCTTTAGTACAAATATCACTGCAGCTAGCTCCAAGTCGTGCGTCGGATAGTTCTTCTCATGAACTCTCAACTGTCTCGATGCGTAGGCTATCACCTTGCCGTGTTGCATCAGTAGACATCCTAATCCGCTCCCAAACGCATCACTATACACTATAAATCCTCCTGATCCTGAAGGTAGTGTCAAAATCGGTGCAGATGTCAGACGCTTCTTCAGTTCATCGAAAGCCGCCTGACACTCGTCGGTCCAGATAAACTCCTCGCCTTTACGCGTCAGTCGCGTCATAGGCACAACATTCCTCGAGAATTTTCTACGAACCTCCGATAATATCCGGCAAGTCCGAGGAAGCTCCTAGTCTCTGTAACAGGTGCAGGGGTTGGCCGTGTCTCAACTGCAACTATCTTCTCCGGGTCAACTGTTAGTCCATCTTCGGTGATTTTGTGTCCCAGGAAGGGTACCCTATCCAAACATATCTCACATTTGCGAAGTTTGGCGTACAGCCTCTCCTGCCTCAGCGTCTCCAATACGATCCTGAGATGTCTCTCGTGCTCCTCCTGGCTCTTAGAATATACCCCGATATTATCGATAACTACCACTACGAACTTATCCAAGTACTGGTGGAAAACATTGTTCCTCAAGCTCAAAAATACTGCTGACGCGTTGGTCAAACCAAACGGTCATGACTAGAAACTCATAGAGCCCATACATCGTCCGGAAAGCCGCCTTCGAAACGTCCTTTCTCCGTACCTTGATCTGATGATAGCGTGATCGGAGATCGATCTTCGAGAATACACTTAGCTGATGTGCGGCAATGGTTACTTGTTCTTTATCGTTACTGCATTAAACCCTGTAATCGATACACAAATATACCGTCCCTGAAATCAATATGCAACCGTACCATCTTATCCTTCTTCGGTACCATACGATGGGTACTCCCCATGGAGAAACACTAGCCCGACTGAAACCCTTGTCTAAGAGATCCTCTACTATGGACCTTCAACTCAGCCAACTCTATCGGTGCTAGTCTGAAGACGAGAAAATAACTGGCTCGGCTCTTGGAGTCAACTCTGTAACAACTCTTTCTGTCAGGTGGCAGGCCTAAAAGATTCTCTAGAACCACATCCTCAGATCCTGATATAATATGGTGGTACACTGGTTCACCCCTGCGTTGTATACCCCTAAGGTAGATGGGCACCATGCTCCCAGGCTCTCTGAAGAAACTCAAACTCAGGGTAATCCGGTGGTCTAAGGATGACACAACCACGACGGCATTCAAGCATTGCGTGGTATTGGTTCAACCAATCCATGTCTAGGATGATGTCATAGTCTAGTCTTTAACCTCAAGATAAATTCTTCTGTTCTATTTTCAACAGCAATCCTCAAAAGGAAATGTTTCCTTGCCTAATGTATAATTTCTCTTCTCCTCAAGGTTTTCCCAAAAAATTTATTCCTCAAATTTCTTCTTTTCGTTATTCATCTCTCCAAGTCACAAGTACAATGATGGTATCACTCAAGCACATACTAGAATTCCTGGAATATGATCATTATCTTCCAAGTGAGATCCTAAAATTTCATCTCCTCTAGCTCATAATTATCGTTCCTAGCATTGCTATCATATACAACCACTAGTTTCCATCATCAGGCTATGCATTTCCGTAAATTATTCTAGGTCATGATCAACAATCCTTCCAGCTCTTCGTACTCAAAGATTACTGCTACCTCAAGCACGGGTAGGGTACTACTAGGTCCAACTCTCTTGCCAACCTTCCACACTAGTTCTAGAATCCAAATGACCCATCAATCTATCCTGATAAGGTAACAATCTTCCCAAAGAAAGGCTTACGAATTCTGTCGTTTGGTCTTCGATCTTCTTCTGGAGGGAACTTATCAGTCGCAAGCATTCGCCTTCCCGAACATAGGGGACGAGAAACAAGGATAGCGATATTGACAAAGATTGAATGAATGCAAATTGGAAGTCCAAGGGCGATAATCACATACAAAGAGTTTTTAAAATCAATTATGGATTGAGATCCTATTCAACAATCATAATATCTATTCCTAATTTGCAGGCTCGCTTGGCACAGTCAGGTAACCAAGACGATTTAAAACGGACCTGCATGGGCCACCATAAAAGCATGTCATGCCCCAGTCCTAAAATACGTAGGACTAGAAATACGTGACACGCTAGCCACGCATTCGACCAGACTCTGGTCTGACTCGAATACGTATAAGCTGTAATATAAAGGCACTATCTAGATATCCCATAAATGTAAACCTCTATGTCTCAATCCACAATGTACATCAGTATACAAGAAAGAGCTATATGTGCTAAAGTCGGCCGCCCAATAACACACTAACTCGAATAGACTCGAGAAGAAGTATGAGTCTATAAAAATTAGGCTACAACAGCAGATGAATAATCAATATAAAATAACCATAATGCCGGTAGATAAGATGTGAGTACCTGGTACCATGCTCGCAAGACATGCGACTCCAACAGTAACTCCAAGTGCTCTGTAATCATCTATGCTGCAAAACTGGCAGGGAACCAGGTCCTCAGAGGGACGTAACAAGGTACAAAAATACAGCATGCCAAGTAAACAGAAAAGTACAAGTGCAATAACAAGGTACTCTATCATAACCAAATAAGTGTGTTACAGTTTGAAGACAATGTTTGACGCGTGGGCTTTCTAAAATAAAACTGTAGCTCCGAACACAGAGACACACGGGGCGTACCGTAGCTCCGAGCACAGAGACACACGAGTGATACACTACTCTAGAATATAGGATCACTACATATACATATATAAGCGCGTGCATAGGAGCCCAAACGTCTAGTAACTGTCTTCCCCATCCCAAGCGGTCAACGATTGTGCGCTGGACCTGAACCTCTAACTACAGTCTCGACACACAGAAATAACTCAACAGACGCGACCCTAAGGTCGTCCTAGTCTCTGGTCATGATGTCAGTATCAGGATACAGGAATCTGGCATGATCATAGTGTATGAGTGTGTCATGGAGTGTCGATATACTCAGGAATGCATATCGAGATGCTACGAAACATCCAACAATCTTTCTAAGACTTTACGACATACATCTTCACCCGGTTGCGAACCGGGCGCGAAGTATCGAACGTCAACATAAATACGTGCACAATGTACATAAAAAAACAATAAATATCTATAAACTAAAATACAGGATGGCAAGGTACACTTGCCTGCGTTCGGCTGCTGATGACAGGGATCCGGTACCACGTCCAAGTCCTCAGGTCCCGTAGTACCTAGAGATGAGATACAAACCCAATCAAAATCTATCACACGACAAACAGGGATGTGACACACATCTATACATACGCTCAGTCTCAGCTACGACTCACAAGGACAAGACGCTAGGGGTTGACCACAGTTGACTATCGGAGTATGTTACATCTTCTCAAACTAATCATCCATACAATACCATCAAACCCAACTCAATCACGATATTTAGTTAATCAAACTCTGATCCAATCCTCAGTCCTCTGGTCTTTATAGACATTATCATTACATTTAATTATATCTTCCTCAAAATGATTACTCATTAATTATTAGGCCTTCCTTTATATAACCTTCATTACCATGTCACCATATAAACTACTCCTCAATCAACTCTTTATTATTTGCCAGCTCTCAACTAATAATTATTATCTATTAATCCTCACGAACGTTATTTAAGTATTCAAACCCTTCTCATATATGTATAGTTCACAAATATATATTTGTATTCCTCAACTGAGTTTGTCACTAGTAATCAAATCCTCGAAATAATTAACAACTTAATGATATCACCACATCATTCTACGATAATATGCACCTCAATAATATTTGATGTTCTTGATATTGCAACACCATTTCACAATAATTAATCTGCTCCTTAATAAAAAAAAAATTTATGCATGAAACAAAATACACGGAACTCTAAGATTCACATCGAGCATTTAAAAATCCTAAATACCATCCTTGCATTTAACCATCAATCATTATATTTAAAATGCAATAAACTCTAAAAATCTTACATGTACCACCCTAAACTTAATGTAGCATATTTAAACCCTAAACTAAATCTAAATCATGAACCCTAAGTTATATGTAACAACACAATAAAAATTAGACTATCAAAACAATATTATACAATAAAAGGGAAATGGGGGAAAAGTTTACCACGGTGGCGGCACGGCGGCACGCCGGGGTGGCCGGTCGGATGGAGATGGTTGAGGCAGCGGGGGGATTGATGGAGTCGAGGTGCTAGTATGGGTTCTCGCCGGAGATGGCAGATGGAGTGATGGTGGTTCAGGCAGCGGGCTTGCCACATCCGGCCGAGGTCGACTGGAGGTGACGGTGGCGGTTCTGTCGGGACTGAGGCCGGAGTTGCTCGACCGGAGCAGTGGCTCGGCTCAGCGGATGGAGAATAGGCTAGGTGGAGGAAGCTAGTTGGAGAACAGCGGGTATCTCGGCGCGGGTTGCAGCTCATCGGAGCAGTAGCGGAGAGCAGCGGGTGCGGGCTCGCCTTTAGGACAGCAGCCGGAGCTGCGCTCGAACGTCGGATCGGGGAGATCAGTTGCGGCTCGACTGAAGTGCAGTAGGCCGGAGAAGGACCTGAGCTGCAGTGGCTCTGGAGTGGCGGATGCGGGTGATACTCGGCCGCCGAGGTGTCGATGCTGAGCTGCGGAGAGGCTGTGGCAATCTCAGTAGGCCGGAGAACGATTGGCTGGAGCTAGGCTCGACGGGAAGCTGGCTGGAGAGGGTTCGTAGCAGCGGGGCCTGGGGCAATGTTGGAGGGAGGCGGCGACTACCGGTTGGCCGGAGGGGGAGGCTGTACAGCGGGTCAGCCGTCGATTGCAGCAGCTCGCCGAGGTAGCCAGAGAAGAAGCCGGAGCTGCGGGAGAGGAAGAGTGGTGGTGGGACGATCAGCCAGGGATGTGCAAGGATAGAGCGGGGCTCATGGCCAAGGGTGTGGGCTCGTGGTGGTTCAGTAGCTGCCAGTTGGCCGGAGTAGGCGGCGGCCGGCCGGATCCAAGGAAGTGGAGAAGGAGAAGAGTTGTAAGAAGAAGAAAGGAAGAAGAAGAAATAAAGAGGATTCGGTTTGTAATGTAGAGGAGGGAGGAGAGAGAGAGGGGTGGGGTTTTTTCAAGACATGGGGATTAGGGCCGGCCTTGGGGGAAGGGATGTGATGTAGACTTTTTATGGGAAGGGGTGTGTTGGATGGAGGGTGGAGATGCTCTCATTTGAAATGAGTGGTGAAGATTACATATGGAGGAATTTATTTCTTCATCCAAATGAAAGGGAGGAGGGATATTGACTTGGTCAAAGGAGATGGGCTTCTCCATTTGGCCTAGACCAATGGGGGGATGACACCTAAAATCAATAAATTGCAACTAAGCCCCTTAAATTTGGGAAATTGCACGAACACATAAAATGATACAAAAATTATGGGAAAAATGGAGTTTGGTGATTTGCATGATGAGAGAGTATTGGGTGTTTGGCATGGGTTTAATTAAACGGGCATTGGGATTAATTGGGGATTAAAATATGATTAGGCAAATTTGGTATCCCCTATTTAATTAGAATAAAAGTGACCCACGCTCTTAAATTAAATGGGGGCACTTGGGGTCAAAATTTGGAAATGACGCAAAGGTCAAAAATGGTGGAGGCTTGGAGTCAATCTTGGACCCTTTAGTTGGTCCGGCTCAACGGGTTAAGTTGGTATCTCAAAATTGAGGGTAACGACACAGGTGTCCGACACAAAATTAAATATGGAATTAGGATACGGGAAATTGTGCGATTAATTTAAGGCACAACGGATTGATTTTTGTGTGACGAAAAAGTCCAATGCCTAAATTGACGAGTCAAGTCAGAAGTACAATAGTCCGATGGAATTTATGGGCAGATATTGGGCTACGAATAAAATAGCAACGGTAGGGCGCGCCAAGGGTTTAATTTAAATAAAATAATAGACGACTCAACTCTAAACCTCAACATCTGCTGAAAAATCCAAAATTTTCCAAATCCAAACCTGACTATCTATAGAATTAATCGAGGGGGTTTACACATTATGACTCACTACATCAGTTAGAGGTCATGATCTTGCGTGTCATGGACGTGAGACGTGTGATTACATTGGATGGGGAGAGACACACAGGCTACAGGTTGATTATATTATGACGGTGTCGTAGTCTCTCTCCGAGCTAGACAACTACATGATATCACTGCTACCGGCTCCCAGATACCGAGCTTGTAGTAGTCACAGCTTGAGTTTTAGTGATGCTCTCATCTTGCATATCACTTAGCTGGTTATATAGTTTACCCTATTGATTCATTTATTATTCTACTGCATTTATTATGGCTTGAGTTATTCTTGTACCTTGCTATGTCCCCTGAGGACCTGGATCCGGATTATGTCCCCGGGTTTAGCAGAAGAGATCTACCCCGAGGTGTACGGAACGGGAGCAGGCACTGGAGCAGTACCAGATCCAGAAGATGAGGTGATCGCCGAGGATTTTCTCTGAGTATATGCTTTATCCATACTCAGTATTTGCTGTTGTTATACTCTTTATTTCTTGTCTATTGAACCATTGTATCAAACTCATTATCGGGTTGTTCCCCGAGTTATATTTTATTGAGACTTATTATTGATTTATATTTCTGATATTGTTTGTATTTATTTCTGTGGATGAGATTAGTACCATTGCCCATATTATTGTTTTACAACTTAAGTACACCTTGATGGGTCCATTAAATTGGGTTTGCCCATCGGAGTGTGTTGCTGGCCATTGCCACGTGTCTAGTCCCTTGATATTTTGGGACTGGGGCGTGACATAATTTTTGTGGTGGCCCATGCAGGTCAACGACTAAATTGTTCGATTTTAACTTAGGGACCGAGCAAACCTGCGATAAGGATAGGATAAGTTATAGGATCTCATCCACTTGCTTGAATCGTTCTTGCTCTCAATCTCGGATTCAAATTAATTCCTTGACTTGTATCCTGCCTTAATTTTTGTGCGCCTCTTATAGTTTATTTTGGATGCAGAGTAATGGATCCACCAACAAGGGATGAGACTCCTGTAGGATCACCACGAGATGCTGTGGTAACCAACGAAGATGAAGTAACACTAGTGGATGGAGGTCAATCAGTACATCAAAGCAGTCAATCCGATCAGCATACCTCAAGGTTTCGGCGCGATGACATCCCACCTCCGCCGCTGTTTTCTCTACCAATGCCCGTATTCCCACAAGGGAAGGCTATGGACGGACAATAGATATTTCAAATGATCTACGCAATAATGCAAGCTCAACAAGAGGCTCTGCGAAACAGTTTTGTGACCGCACTGGAGCAGGCGAATCTACCAGCACGACGGCCAACGACGGGCTCTATCACTAATTTCTGCCAGCTGAGGCCCCACACTTTTCAGGCAAGGAGGAGCCCACTAAAGTTCATGGGTGGCACACCAACACTCAACATCAATTAGAAGCAGCTGAGCTTCCAAGGGAACGTTGGATGACTGCCGTCAGAATACAGTTGACAGACAATGCACATCACTGGTGGCTATCTGAGGAGACACAGCTCGGACCAGACCGAGTCACTTGGGAAGAGTTTTCCAGACTCTTTCAGGAGATGTACATTCTAGCTATTGCTCGGTTAGAACTTCGGGACAAGTTCAATCGCCCCACTCAAGATAATATGACAGTGGAAGAATACAATGTGGAGTTTATTCGTCTGAGTCGCTTCGTCCCAACCTTGATCCCGACAGAAGAAGAGAAGGCTGAGAAGTTCTTCGACGGACTAAACTTCGAGCTACAAAGACTGATCGGATCCGTTGCACCTACTTCTTACTCGAACGTCCTTGCTGCAGCCCGACGCATGGAGCATGTCACCAGGAGAGAGACCAGCCTGAAGCGGCCTTCCACATCAGCACCAGCCAGAGTACCACAGGAAAAAGCTGCAAAGAGACCTCACATGCACCAGCCACCAGGAGCATCTCCGCAGGCACTACCTATCTGTCAATATTGTGGCAAGCGAGGTCATATTGAGAATGAGTGTAGACGCAAAATGGGATTATGTTTAGCTTGCGGATCCAGTCAGCATTTAGTGAGGGAATGCCTTGAGCGTAGAGAAGGAGCACCAATGGTAAACCAACAAGCTTTACTAGTACCGAGGTCAGCCTATCCAGCATTGGAAGCACCGCAAACGGGAGTTGAAGGAGTCATACCACCACCTCCAGGAGGGTATCATCCGAGGCCACCTTTAATACTCGAGGCAGTACTCTTCCAGCAGGCTCAATAGCAGCAAAGGAATCCACCGCAAGTACGCGGACAAACTTTTGCGGTGACCTTGGAGGACGCGCAGACTCGTGGAGTAGCAAATGCGCGTAAGTTATTCATAGATGCATTACTTTAGCTCGTGCCTGTTAGTTTGTGACATAATCCTTAAACCTAGTAATTTTGAACTTGTTAATAATAATCTAGTTTTTCTAAGCTGTAGTTTTCTTGCTTTAATCAGATTTCCTTCACTCTTGAATTTGCATAACTTTCATTGCTTAAGAAAATGATGTTTTTCTTCCCTAGGTGTTTTGCTTAACCCTCATCCTTTGATTCTCCTTGATCATGATTCTTTGATTGTGTCGTGCTTCGAACCTATTTTGTAAACCGTATCATCTCTTCTGACCGGTTATGTGTCATTATTTTTTGATTGCGAGGACACAATCCTCTTAAGAGGGGTAGATTGTAAACCCCCAGATTTTTCAGGAATTTAAAAACAAATTTTCGAAATTTTTCTGGAATTTTAACTAATTAAAATCAAGGTATTCTGGTATTAAATAATTTTAAATATTTTTATTAAATATTAAAATATTATAAAAATAATATTTTTGGGTGTAAAATAAAATATTAGACATAGGAAATTTTCTTAGAATTTATTGGACCCCAGAACTATTTTTAAAAGACCTAAAAATAATATTTTTAAATAAACCAATTTAAACCGGTTTAATTTTAAACCCGGTTTAACGAACCAAACCGAACCATGCTGAATCGACCATGAACCGAACCCCTAAACCAACCCTGCGGGTCGGGTCAGGTTTGAACCCGACCCATCAACCCGACCCGTTAACCCGTTGCTACAGTAACTGTAGCAAATCCCTAACCGTCGCCCCTCGATTTTCTCCGCCGCTGCCTGCCGATCCCGGCCGCCACGATCCCCGTGACCGTTTCCCCCGCACTGCCTCGCCTCCCCAACTGCCGCCTCTTCCTCTCACCTCCTCGCAACGGCCGGCCGAGGCTTCCCCTGTAAAACCCCGGCCTCCTCCGAACCTCACCACCACCGCCATCTCTCTACCGCCACTGCCATTTCCGGCCACCCCAACACCTTCATCCACCACGACCGACGAACCCCGACCCAGTCACCCCTGCCCATGCCACCATTTCATCCATCCTATGCCGTCTCCTCCGCCCTCCGCCCTCCGGTACCCCAAGGAACCCAACTCCCCTCCGCTCGACCCGAGCCCCACCAGTCGTGCCTCGACGAACCCCGCAGGCCGACGAGCTGCCACCGCCGTCCCTCCGCTAGCCCAGCCCCAGCGACGCCTTCGTCGAGCCTCCTCGACGACTCCAGCGCCGCCTCCGCCGTGCCCTAGCCGCCGCCTCCGCCAGCAAGCCCCGCCGGCCGTGCGTCGCGCCACCCCGCGAGAACGTGAATTCAGTCATCTTCGATGCCCTGTTCAGGTGAGGATTTCTCTCTCCTCACTGTCTTGTTTTCTGAACCGTCTGCTGTGATGCGTAGACTGCGTGACCCTCTCAAACCCCGTGCAATTTGTTCAGGGTATCGCGTCCTGTGGCGATCGTAAACTGCGACGCAAAATCAGGAAAATAAATACCATGTTTTCCCCGGAACTAGGTATGCCCCGCTAAACGGGATGACTTGGTTGCGTGCGGACTTCACCGAAAGGTGCACACCGTCGATACGGACGTATGGGATTTTGTGGAAATTAATTTGGATGTGCGTGCACACCAAAATCAACGCGTATCCGTCGACAACACCCCATATCGACCATGTTCTAGAACTTATTGTAACTTCGTGTACGCACGTCGTATCGAAACAAAACTTGTGCCATCGGACTCGTAGCAATACGCTGGTCCTGTGATCTAAGTTTGGTTCGATTCTGAGAACGTTAACAAAATCGCGTATCGTGGGCCCTACGGCTCCACTTGATGGGCAATTTTGTGATCGGCTCATCGGAATCCAGTTTTGGACATTTCGTTGGGTTCGTATCATCATTCTGAACTTGTGGACACTAAGTTTGATAAATTTGGATAATATTGTCTCTGACACATTTTTCGGTGCGAAGTGGGCCACATGTGGACCCCGCTTTGACCAGAAACTGTCACTTTTGCCCCTGTGTCCAAATTAGACTCATGGACATGAAATTCTAGCTATTTGATATCTTCTGAACCTGATGGTAACATTTATTTCAGCAACCGGAGGAGTACCTGCAGAACCCACTGATACCAGAGCAGCAGTTGGAGCCAGAACCCCAGGCAAGTGTACCTTGCCATACTTGCAGCATCTGTTTATACTATTCTCTTGATTTATTACTGTAATATCTATGTTCAACCTAGGACCGTGTGACAATACTTAGCATCCGAATAATATTCGGGTGCCAACGCCGTACGCGGAGTTGTGTAACGTCACATAGAGATGGATATCGAAATCCTATACATTCTCGTGCTTGCCTTATCAAGTACGTCATACCATAGGACACCTGACACTATTTATGAGACAGAATCTTCCTGAGATATTCATGGTGATTCTGTATAGGTTACATGATTCGTGACATATACTTTATTCATATGCTTAGCTATCATTATGACTCACTGCATCAGTTAGAGGTCATGATCTTGCGTGTCATGGACATGAGACGTGTGATTACATTGGGTGGGGAGAGACACACAGGCTATAGGTTGATTATATTATGACGGTATCGTAGTCTCTCTCTGAGCTAGACAACTACATGATATCACTGCTATCGGCTCCCCGACACCGAGCTTATAGTGGTCTCAGCCTGAGTTCTAGTGATGCTCTCATCTTGCATATCACTTAGCTGGTTATATAGTTTACCCTATTGATTCATTTATTATTTTACTGCATTTATTATGAATTGAGTTATTCTTGTACCTTGCTATGTCCCCTGAGGACCTGGATCTGGATTATGTCCCCGGGTTTAGCAGAAGAGATCTACCCCGAGGTGTACGGAACAGGAGCAGGCACTGGAGCAGTACCAGATCCAGAAGACAAGGTGATTGCCGAGGATTTTCTCTGAGTATATGCTTTATCCATACTCAGTATTTGCTGTTGTTATACTCTTTATTTCTTGTCTATTGAACCATTGTATTAAACTCATTATCGGGTTGTTTCCCGAGTTATATTTTATTGAGAATTGTTATTGATTTATATTTCTGATATTGTTTGTATTTATTTCTGTGGATGAGATTAGTACTATTGCCCATACTATTGTTTTACAGCTTAAGTACACCTTGATGGGTCCATTGTAAACCCCCTGATTTTTCATAAATTTTTAAAATGGATTTTCATAAATTTCTGTAATTTTTTAGGATTTTTATGTAATTAAAACTAAGGTATTTTAAAATTAAATGATTTTTAAATAATGTTAAATAATATTAAAATAATATGAAAATAATATTTTTAGGTGTAAAATGAAAAACTAGACATAGGATAATTTTTCGGAAATTTATTGGACCACGGAAGCATTTTTAAAAACCTAGAAACTAAGTTGTAATTAAACCAAATAAACCCTTGAATTAAACCCGGTTCAGTTGAACCAAACAAACCCGAACCGAACCATGGAGAACCGAACCAAACCGAACCCAGATTCTTAATGGGTCGGGTCGGATCCGAATTGAACCCGACCCGGACCCGTTAACCCGATCGAAACCCTAATCCGAAACCCTTTACTATTCCGAGCGCCCCTATTTAATCCCCACTTCCTCCCCCGCCTCGACGCCGGAACCCTAACCCCTCCACCGTCGAACCCCCAGCCCAGCACCACCACCATCACCCTCCAGCCCTGCAGCCGCCTCTCTCCTCCGCCCAGAACCCACAGCGCCTCCGCTTCGATCTCCCCTCTCCGCCTTCCTCCTCCAGATCTACCTCCTACCGACGACCCGCAGCCGCCTGAACCCTAAACCCCTAGCCATTGTCTCCACCGCCCCTCTCCCTGAGCCGCGCCCCGACCTCGACGAACCCCGCAGCTGCTCGACCAGAGCCCCCCGCAGCACCCTAGCTACCTCGAGCCTCCGCCGTGCAGCCCCGGCCGCCTCGACCAGCCGTCGAACCACCTCGCCGCAGCAGCACCGCCCTCCGCCTTCCTCCACGAGCAACCCCGACGAGCTCCTCCGGCGAGTCTCCGGCCATCAAACCCTAACCCTAGCTACAGTGGACAATGTGTCGTGTCGAGCCGAGTTGCCTCACGGACACGGGAAAACTCCGTTCTGCGTAGCCCCGTTCAGGTAACCCTTTCTCTCTCCTCATGGTCCCCTTTTCTGTTCCGTCTGTTGTGGCGCGTAGACTGCGTAACCCTCTCGATGCCCGTACAACCCGCTCGGTGTGTCGCATCCTGTGGCGATCGCAAACCGCGATCCAAAAACAGGAAAAATAATACCATATTTTTCCCCGGAACTGAGTACGCTCCGCCAAACGGGACGACTTGGTCGCATGCGGTCTTCGAAGAAAGGTGCGCATCGTTGATATGGACGTGCGAGATTTCGCAGAAGTTGATTTGGATGTGCATGCACACCGTAATCAACGCGTATCCGCCGACAACGCCCTGTATCGACCTGTTCTGGAACACATTGTAACTTTGTGTACACACGTCGGATCGAAACAAAACTTGCGCCATCAGACTCGTAGCAATACGCTGGTCCTGTGACCCAAGTTTGGTTCGATTCTGAGAACGTTGACAAAATCGCGTATCGTGGGCCCCGCGGCTCCACTTGACGGACGATTTTGTGATCGGCTCATCGGAATCTAATTCTGGAAGTTTTGTTAGATTCGTATCATCGATCTGGACTTGTTGACACTGAGTTTGACGAATTTGGAGACCATTGGTTCTGACATGTTTTTTAGTGCGAAGTGGCCCACATGTGGACCCCGCTTTGACTAAAAACTGTCATTTTTGCCCCTGTGTCCAAATTGGACTCAAGGATAGGCGTTTCTAGCTATTTGATATTTTCTGAACCTGGTGGTGATATTTATTTCAGCAATCGGAGGAGTAGCACCAAATTTTGCTGCTACCAGAGCTACAATTGGAGTTAGAACCCCAGGCAAGTGTACCTTGCCAACCTTACAGTTTTGTTACTTATTTCTTTGACTTATTTATATGTTGTTGTACATGCTTAACCTAGGACCGTGTGACTTACTTAGCGTCCGATTAATAGTCGGTGCCAACACCGTACGCGGAGTTGTGTAACATCACCTAGAGATGGATATCGTGACCCTTTACATTCTCGTACTTGTCTTATCAAGTACATCATAACCTAGGACACTTGACACTATTCATGAGACAGAATCTTCCTGAGATATTCATGGTGATTCTGTATAGGATACAGGTTTCATGACATATTCTTTATATGCTTAGATTTTATTATGACTTGCTGCATTAGTTATGATCTTGCGTGTCATGGATATGAGACGTATGATTACAATGGATGGGGAGAGACACACAAACTACAGGCTGATTATATATATATAACCCTTATTAATGCGGTGCTCAAGACTCTAAACCCGAGCTTGACCCATTACATGATATCACTGCTACCGGCTCCCCGACACAGAGCTTGTAGAAGTTTCAGCCTGAGTTTTAGTGATGCTCTCAACTTGCATATCACTTAGCTGGTTATATAGTTTACCCTATTGTTTCATTTATTTCTACACTGCATTTATTTTGGCTTGTATTATCTGTACCTTGCTATGTCCCCTGAGGACCTGGATCCGGATTATGTTCCCAGGATTAGCAGACGAGATCTACCCCGAGGTATACGGGACAGGAGCATTAGTAGGAGCAGGAACAGGAGCAGGCACTGGAGCAGTACCAGGTCCAGTAGATGAGTAATCACCGAGGCTATCTTCTGAGTATATGCTTTATTCATACTCAGTAGTTGTTGTTATCTTTATTTTTGTATCTTGACTATTGTATCAGACTCATTATCGGGTTGTTTCCCGAGTTTATGTATTGATCTTGCTTTATGATTTTGATATTGTATATTCATTTCTGTGGATAAGATTAGTATTTTGTACCTTATTGTTGTATTACAGCTTAAGTATGCCCTGATGGATCCATTAAATTGGGTTTATCCATCGGTGCGTACTGCTGGCCATTGCCACGTGTCTAGTCCCTCGATATTTTGGGACTGGGGCGTGACATGGTTTTTCTGGTGGCCCATGCAGGTCAACGACTAAATTGCTTCGGTTTCAACTTAGGGACCGAGCAAGCCTGCAATAAGAATAGAATAAGTTTTTAGGATCTCATCCACTTGCTTGAAACGTTCTTGATATCTATATCAGACTCGAATTTATTTCTTGACTTGCATCCTACCTTGATTCCTGTGTGCCTCTTATTGTTTATTTTAAATGCAGAGTAATGGATCCACGAGCAAACGATGAGACTCCTGCACTCCTACAAGATCACCACGAGATGCTGTGGTAACCAACGAAGATAAAGTAACACTAGTGGATGGAGGTCAATCAGCACACCAAAGCAGTCAAGTAAGTCAGCATGCCTCGAGAATCCAGCAAGATGACGTTCCACCATCGACGCAGTTTGCTCCACCGATGCCTACCGTTCCACAAGGACAGGCTATGGACGAACAACAAATGTTTCGAATGTTCTACGCGAGGATGCAAGCCCATCAGAAGGTTCATCAAGAAGCTCAGCAAAACCAAGCGGAGAGGTTCATCGACAGATTTAGCTCTGAGCTACGGAAGTTAATCAGCTTCGTTGCAACTACCTTAGACAAGGACGTTCTTGCTGTAGCTCGACCCATGGAGTGCACCACAAGGATAGAGTCCAGCCAGAAGCGGCCGTATGTATTAGCACCAGATCAAGCACAACAAGAAAGAGTTGCAAAGCGATCACAGATGAGTCCACCGCAGAGAGCATCTATACCACTAGCACTAGTCCTTCCTACTTGTCACTACTGTGGCAAGGTAGGCCATCTCGCTAGAGAATACCGACTCAGATTGGGACTATGTTTATCTTGCGGACCCAAAAAGCATTCGGTAAGGGATTGCCCTGAACGTCAAGAGAAAGCATTGATGATTCATCAACCAGCCACATCAGCACCAGCCGGAGCACCACAGAAAGAAATCGCAAAGAAGTCTCACATGCACCAGCCACCAGAAGCATCTCCGCAAGCACTGCCTATCTGTCAGTATTGTCGTAAGCGAGGCCATATTGAGAATGAGTGCAGACGCAAAAGAAAATTATGTTTAGCTTACGGATCTAGTCAGCATTTAGTGAAGGAATGCCCCGAGCATCGAGAAGGAGCACCGATGGTAAACCAACAAGTATTACCAGCACCAAGGCCTGTTTATCCAGCATTGGGAGCACCGCAAACAGGAGTTGAAGGAGTCATACCACCACCTCCAGGAGGGTATCAGCCGAGGCCACCCTTGATACCACAAGCAGCACTCTTCCAGCAGGCCCAGCAGCAGCAGAGGAATCGACCGCAAGGACGCGAACAAGCTCTGGCGATGACCTTGGAGGACGCGCAGACTCATGGAGTAGCTAATGCGCGTAAGTTTTTTCCATAGTTAACCGTTTCTAGTATTGCTTTAGTTCGTGCCCGTTGGTTCGGGACCTTAGCCTTGACCTGGTAACTTTGAACTTGCTAATAATTGATAACCTAGAATGTTTTATAACTGATAACCTAATATGTTTTATAAGTGATAAACTATAGTTTTCTAGATTTCCTTCATCCGGGAAATTGCATAACTTTTAATGCTTAGGGAAATAATTTTCCCTATATGTTCTTCTTAAAACCCTCGACCTTGATTCTTCTTGATAGTAATGTGCTTCGAACAATATTTGCAACTGCGTCATCTCGGTTGACCGGTTATTCATTGATTACGAGGATGCAATCCTCTTAAGGGGGGTAGATTGTAAACCCCCTGATTTTTCATAAATTTTTAAAATGGATTTTCATAATTTTCTGTAATTTTTTGGGATTTTTCTGTAATTAAAACTAAGGTATTTTGAAATTAAATGATTTTTAAATAATGTTAAATAATATTAAAATATTATGAAAATAATATTTTTAGGTGTAAAATAAAAAACTAGACATAAGATAATTTTTCGGGAATTTATTGGACCCCGGAAGTATTTTTAAAGACATAGAAACAAAGTTGTAATTAAACCAAATAAACCCTTGAATTAAACCCGGTTCAGTTGAACCAAACCAACCCAAACCGAACCATGGAGAACCGAACCGAATCGAACCCAGATTCTTAACGGGTCGGGTCGGGTCGGATCCGAATTGAACCCGACCCGGACCCGTTAACCCGATCGAAACCCTAATCCGAAACCCTTTACTGTTCCGGCCGCCCCTATTTAATCCCCTCTTCCTACCCTGCCTCGACGCCGGAACCCTAACCCCTCCACCGTCGAACCCCCAGCCCAGCACCACCACCATTACCCTCCAGTCCCGCAGCCGCCTCTCTCCTCTGCCCAGAACCCACAGCGCCCCCGCTTCGATCTCCCCTCTCCGCCTTCCTCCTCCAGATCCACCTCCTACCGACGACCCGCAGCCGCCTGAACCCTAAACCCCTAGCCACTGTCTCCACCGCCCCTCTCCCTAAGCCGTGCCCCGACCTCGACGAACCCTGCAGCTGCTTGACCAGAGCCCCCCCCCCCCCCCCCGCAGCACCCTAGCTACCTCGAGCCTCCGTCGTGCAGCCCCGGCCGCCTCGACCAGCCGTCGAACCACCTCGCCGCAGCAGCGCCGCCCTCCGCCTTCCTCCACGAGCAACCCCGGCGAGCTCCTCCGGTGAGTCTCCGACCATCGAACCCTAACCCTAGCTACAGTGGACACTGTGTCGTGTCGAGCCGAGTCGCCTCGCGGACACGGGAAAACCCCATTCTGTATAGCCCCGTTCAGGTAACCCTTTCTCTCTTCTCATGGTCCTGTTTTCTGTTCCGTCTGTTGTAGCACATAGATTGTGTAACCCTCTCGATGCCCGTGCAACCCGCTCGGTGTATCGCGTCCTGTGGCGATCGCAAACTGCGATCCAAAAACAAGAAAAATAATACCCCGTTTTCCCCCGGAACTGAGTACGCCCCGCCAAACGGGACGACTTGATCGCGTGCAGTCTTCACCGAAAGGTGCGCGCCATTGATACGGACGTGCGAGATTTCGCAGAAGTTGATTTGGATGTGCGTGCACACCGGAATCAACGCGTATCCACCGACAACGCCCCGTATCGGCCTATTCTGGAACACGTTGTAACTTTGTGTACACACGACGGATTGAAACAAAACTTACGCCATCGGACTCGTAGCAATACACTGGTCCTGTGACCCAAGTTTGGTTCGATTCTGAGAACGTTGATAAAATTGCGTATCATGGGCCCCACGGCTCCACTTGACGGGCGATTTTGTGATCGGCTCATCGGAATCCAATTCTGAAAGTTCCGTTGGGTTCGTATCATCGATCTGGACTTGTTGACACTGAGTTTGACGAATTTGGAGACCATTGGTTCTGCCACATTTTTCGGTGCGAAGTGGCCCACATGTGGACCCCGCTTTGACCAGAAACTGTCATTTTTGCCCCTGTGTCCAAATTGGACTCAAGGATAGGAGTTTCTAGCTATTTGATATTTTCTGAACCTGATGGTGATATTTATTTCAGCAACCGGAGGAGTACCAGCAAATCCCGCTGCTACCAGAGCTACAATTGGAGTCAGAACCCCAGGCAAGTGTACCTTGCCAACCTTGCAGTTTTGTTACTTATTTTCTTGACTTATTTATATGTTGTTGTACATGCTTAACCTAGGACTGTGTGACTTACTTAGCGTCCGATTAATAGTCGGGTGCCAATACCGTACGCGGAGTTGTGTAACGTCACCTAGAGATGGATATCGTGACCCTTTACATTCTCGTACTTGTCTTATCAAGTACATCATAACCCAGGACACTTGACACTATTCATGAGACAGAATCTTTCTGAGATATTCATGGTGATTCTGTATAGGATACAGGTTTCATGACATATTCTTTATATGCTTAGATTTTATTATGACTTGCTACATTAGTTATGATCTTGCGTGTCATGGACATGAGATGTGTGATTACATTGGGTGGGGAGAGACACACAAACTACAGGCTGATTATATATATATAACCCTTATTAATGCGGTGCTCAAGACTCTAAACCCGAGCTTGACCCATTACGTGATATCACTGCTACCGGCTCCCCGACACAGAGCTTGTAGTAGTTTCAGCCTGAGTTTTAGTGATGCTCTCAACTTGCATATCACTTAGCTGGTTATATAGTTTACCCTATTATTTCATTTATTTTTGCACTGCATTTATTTTGGCTTGTATTATCTGTACCTTGCTATGTCCCCTGAGGACCTGGATCCGGATTATGTCCCCAGGATTAGCAGACGAGATCTACCCCGAGGTATACGGGACAAGAGCATTAGCAGGAGCAGGAGTAGGAGAAGGCACTGAAGCAGTACCAGGTCCAGTAGACGAGTGATCACCGATGCTATCTTCTGAGTAAATGCTTTATTCATACTCATTAGTTGTTGTTATCTTTATTTTTGTATCTTGACTATTGTATCAGATTCATTATCGGGTTATTTCCCGAGTTTATGTTTTATTGAGATTGATCTTGCTTTATGATTCTAATATTGTATATTCATTTCTGTGGATGAGATTAGTATTTTACACCCTTATTGTTGTATTACAGCTTAAGTATGCCCCGGTGGATCCATTAAATTGGGTTTGTCCATCGGTGTGTGCTGCTGGCCATTGCCACGTGTCTAGTCCCTCGATATTTTGGGACTGGGGCGTGACATCCATTAAATTGGGTTTGCCCATCGGAGTGTGCTGCTGGCCATTGCGACGTATCTAGTCCCTCGATATTTTGGGACTGGGGCATGACACAACTAGCAGGGTCGCGGTGCACGCAGCTAACATGCACAAGTATCATGTCCTTAAATACTGTGCACAACAAGAGTACGAGTTACCAAATATGCTACAAAATTAAATGACGTATAACACAAAAATACAAGTCCTAGTTAACATGTTAGTGTGCTTAAAGCCAGTTTGTCTACACACCTAGGTTAACACAAGTATAACACATTAATAATCAAGTTCTATGAGGTATTCACTAACACTATCATTATTCTAAAATATACACATACACACAGCATTTATGGTTCACCAATACATGGTTCATTCAACAATACATGAAGAAGGAAGGACAAATGCATACCTAGTCATGATCGTGTCCGGGGGGGTGTTCGTGGCTCGGCGGCGGCCTACCTCCGGCGAGGGAGGGCGGTGCTCCTGCGAGTCACAACACGTTGCAGCAGCAGCACCGGCAGCAGCTGCGGCAATGGCAGCAGCCTGCAGCGGCAGCGTCTGGGTCGGCGGTGGCGGGTTGCTGGCACCGAAGGAATGGTTGTGGGATGATGGTGGCTAAGGTGGTGGTGGTTTACTAGTGATGGTCGATGGTGTTGATGGGGTACGGGTGATGGTGATGATGGTGTTGGTGATGTTGGTGACGGGGACGACAGTGCTAAGGTGGTGGCGGCGGTTGCTGATGGTGGTGGAGACGGTGAGGTGGGATGATGGTGGTAGAGATGGCCGGGGTCGAGGTGGGTGGCTGTGGTGGCGATGAACAGAGGGGGGGAGTCGGGTGGTGGCAATGGGGGTGTGCTGGTGATGATGATGATGGTGTTGTTGATGGTGGTCGTGACGATGATATCGATGGTGATAGTGACGATGGTGGCGGTGGAGATGGTGATGATGGTGTACGGTGGAGATGGTGGTGATGGTGGCCGTGGAGGTGGTTGCCTGTGGTGGCGGTGGGGATTACTGGGGAAGGAGGATGCTGGGTTGAAGAAGAAGTCGGGTGAGGAGAAGAGTCGGGTGATTGAGGGAGTGGCGGTGGTTGAGGGAGGCGGAGACGGCTGGCGGTGCTGTGGCGGCGGGTTGGTTGAGGTCGGGGTTGAGGTCGAGGGGGTCAGGCGGTGGAGGAAAGTGGTGGCTGAGGTGGCAGGTTTGCTGCAGGAGGGGGTCGGGTTGAAGAGGGAGGTGGCTATGTTTCGTTTAGGGTTTTTTTTTTTTATGATGATGTTGTGGGTTTTAGGAGAGAGAAAATAGGTGCATATGTAGGAGAGAGAGAGAGGGGCTCTCCTTGGGATTAGGGCCGGCTGTGGGTTATTTTCTAGGGGTGAGGGAAGCCTCTACATGATGGAGTGACTAGGATGATGGAGGTTTGAAATAGAGGGTGGAGATGTAAGGAGATAAAGTTATAAGAAGTACAACAAATGGAGGGAAATATCTTGGGTGGACCGGTCAAAGAGCGGGGGTGATTTCTTCATGGAGTGGATCCAGTGAGGGGTGGACACCTTATTGTATTTTTGCATAAAGGTCCCTAACAATTGGGAAATTGCACAAATAATGGGCTTTGGGATTGGATGAGGCAAAATACCATATTTTGTGTGATATAGTGGGTTAAAATGGTGTGTGGTATTTAGTATGAACCTTGAGGGTGTGAGTGGGGGTTTGGGTTGGAGTTGGGTCTAGTTTTGGGTGAGGTTGGGTCCTTACACCAATTTAATTAAAATTAATGTAAAAGGTGTTCTTTAATAAATTGGAAGTGCATAGGATTAAAATTGGGTGGGACACAAGTATCATGG
This sequence comes from Iris macrosiphon, assembly GCA_036927795.1. Classification (NCBI taxonomy): domain Eukaryota; kingdom Viridiplantae; phylum Streptophyta; class Magnoliopsida; order Asparagales; family Iridaceae; genus Iris; species Iris macrosiphon. The sequence continues at coordinate 299,195,696 of JAYESA010000005.1, forward strand.
ATATAGTAGACTTAAAAATAGAATATGGTCATAAATTGGGTTGTACAAAACAGGTCGAGGTTGTGTCTCCAATTTCGATTGGAACGGACAAGGATGCAAAGTTGAATTTATTTGAATTTAAGAATGGACGTTTGTAACGAATATTGTGTGACTAAAATGAAGCACAAGAGCGGGTATTTATGAGTTACACAAGGGTCCAAATGGAAGGCTGGCATGTCTAGGAAAAGTGTGTAAAATTTGTTTGGAAGCAAATGCTAGTGTAGCGCTCCAAATATCGAAGCAACGGTAAGGTACACAAAGTGATACAAATATTGTATACATTAATCTAAAACAATATGTTCTAATTCTAAATGTCTTAAAACTAATCTCTAGTCTCTCTATCTAAGCCAGGTAGACCTAAATTTGGTCGAGAGAGTTTACAATCTACCCAACTTATAAGAATTTTGTTCTCGAAATTAAAATAAACACATAATAAGCTATAAATTATCAAGCAATGCTACGGACATACCTAGGACCGGTGGAGTTGGCCTTTGCACTATCTGTTGGGCTCTATTGACATACTGGTAACACTCCTGAGCCTGATGCTTGTTCGATCCGTACCTCAAACACTTTCCTAACCTTCTTCTGCAACTAGGACGGTTAATATCTCAACATTCCTTCCTAGGTATAATATCATCATCCTATAATATTCATATTAAAATTCTGCATCCTAACTTATTACAATCGCTCTTAGCAGCAACAAGTCTAATCTAGCTAGTCAGTCATACCTAGTCTAGAAGCTCAACTCAAACAATTTCTAGGAGAAGTATATGTAATAAAATACAACATAAGTCTCTACTCAATTACATAGTAATAATAATATATAGAAATTATATAATAAATATATATTTAATCATTCTAAATACCCTAGAATAAAATGTAACCAATAATAATAAGAATACAAATCCTAAAATCTAAAAATCCACCAGCTAGGGTAAATTGAAAATATGTTCCCATATAACCACCTACTACTAAGGATTAGGTTCAGCAAGCTCCTGTCCTATTAGTCAAAAGTCTAAATCTCTATCCCTAAGTAGTTTATGTGTAATCCATAATATTCAGCTACCATTCCTATCAGACTTCTATCTTCCATTTACACTCATACTCACGTGTCAATATATAATCTAAGAGTCTAGTGGTAATCCTCTACCAATTGACCAATGAGTCAGCGTGTGATCTAAACCTGTATTTCGTTCCTTTGAATAAGACCTCCGTAGACTGTCCAACTCTGAAAGGTAAAAAGTGAGCGGTCTTGGTGAGTCAATCCACGATCACCCATATTCAGTGGACCATGCCCCGATGATGGACTTAGCGACAGAGTCAAGAGGGACCTCTCAGCTGCAAGTTTTCTTGCCTAGTTTTTGTTGTCGCCTTATTGCTTTCGTAATTTTGAGTTAGTTTTTGGATTTGCGTTTTCTTGAACAGTTTTGATGAATTTTATTGCTTTCGTTCGTTAAATTGTATTTCATTCTGAGCTTGAAAAGAGTTGAAGATGTATTGATCAGCTGTTCGTGGCAATACATGTGATCGTGCAGTAGACATCGTATGAACGGAGTCTTGAAGCACCTCTTTCCTTTCTTTTTCTTTCTCCAACCAACTTATGAGTGGCTATATTCGATTCAGTTGACCCTTCTTCCAAGTCTTCAAATCTAAAATCTTGCATTCTTGCTTGTTTCGATCAAACGATACAATAATAACTAAAAGATGTCAAGATAAAAAGGAATAGACTTGGACTACTTTATGCTTGTCAATCAACTTGTGAACGGTTATCTTGTTGCTTGCTAGTTCATTTAAAATGTTCTTCATATGCTTCAATTTTAGTTAGAATGTATACTTCTTTTATGATTATGCTATGTATAGAATAAACCTTGCCATGCAATGAACTGATCAAGGAGACTATGCAAATATATCATGCCCTGTTACTTATCTTGTACATGTGTTTCCTTGAACTGCCTCGATTGATAACTTAGTAGACTCCGCTTGATCACGGACAACTTATGCACAAGGTCTTAGTTCTTGCGGACGGTCGCTGGGGCACTGTAAACACCCTGATTTTTCAGAATAATTGAAATATAATTTTCTCGAATTTTTCGGTATTTTCTGGAATTTAGAAACAAGAAAATTATGAGTTAAAAGATTTTTAAATGCTGTAATTAGTATTAAAATATTATGGAAGTAATATTTTATGGTGTAAAATGAAAAACCGGACATGTGGTATTTTTCAGTGAATTTATTGGACTCCGGAGTCGCGTTTAAAGCCTTAAAAACTATTGGAATGATTTAACCGAACCAAACCCAAATTAAACCAATCCTGAACCAGACCGCTGCGTGAACCAAACCCAAACCAGCTTATTGGGTCGGGTAGGGTCGGATCCGAGCCAAACCCGAACCAGACCCAAAACCCAATTGGGTGAAACCCTAAGCCGCCGGAAACACTGTTGCGGCTATTTAAGACTTCTCGACATCAGTGCCGCCGCCATCGAACTCTCTCTCTCTCTCTCCACTCATCCCCGTCGCCGTAGCGAATCCGTCGCTCCGGTCACTGCCAGCCATCTCCTCCACCCTGTTCACCCCGCCGCCCGAGACCCACCGACGCCGACCCGACTCCGGTCGTCCCCGAGGCCGCCTAGCATCGACAGCCTCCCTCCCCCGACCGGCCAGTTCAATCGATCTCCCCGAGCATAGCAGCTCGACGACGCCGAGCCTCCGCCAGCGGCTGAACCCGCTCCGTCCGTCGTTGCAGAGTAGCCGCTGAGTCCAGCACCCGACCTCGACTTCCTCCTCAACCCCTCGAACCACCGCCAGGCCGCCCGACGTCGACTTCCCCCGTCGCTCGAGACCCGGCCGCCTGAGACCTAGCCGCCTCGAGCCTCGTCGACCCAGCAGTGAACCCTAGACTCGACACAGCGACTCAGCGGACACGAGAGATCTCGATTCGGACGCGAGCAGCAGACACCGGACACGAGCAGGACACGTGAGATTCAGACTTCTCGGAGCCTCGTTCAGGTACCATTTTCTCTCACCTCACAACTCCATTTTTGTTTCCGTCAGTTGCAACGCGTAGACTGTATAACCCTCTTGGTGCCCGTGCAACCCGCTCGGTGCATCGCGTCCTGTGGTGATCGCAAACCGCGATCCAAAAACAGGAAAAACAACGCCCTGTTTTACCCCAAAACTGAGTACGCCCCGCCAAACGGGACGACTTGGTCGCATGCGACCTTTACCGAAATGTGCGCGATGTTGATACGGATGTGTGGGATTTCGCAGAAGTTGATTCGAATGTGCGTGCACACCGGAATCAACACGTATCAGCCGACAACGTCCCGTATCCGTCTATTCTGGAATACGCTGTAACTTTGTGTACACACGTCGGATCGAGACGAAACTTGTGCCATCGGACTCGTAGCAATACGCTGGTCCTGTGACCCAAGTTTGGTCCGAATCTGAGAACGTTGACAAAATCGCGTATCGTGGGCCCCACAGGCTCCACTCGACGGGCGATTTTGTGATCGGCTCATCGAAATCCAATTCTGGAAGTTTTGTTGGATTTGTATCATTATTCCTGACATGTAGACACTGAGTTGGAGGAATTTGGAGACCTTTGACCCTGACACGCTTTTCGGTGCAAAGTGGCCCACATATGGATCCCGCTTTGGCCAGGAAATGTCATTTTTGCCATTGTGTCCAAATTGGACTTAAGGATAGGCATTTCTAGCTATTTGATATCTTCTGAGACTATTGGTGATATTATTACAGCTTTTGGAGGAGTACCCACCGGATCCACTGATACAGGGACAGCTTTTGGTATTCAAACACCAAGCAAGTGTACCTTGCCAAACTCTGCAGTATTGTTACATATTTTTCTTGCTTCATTATATTGCTGTGCATGCTTAACCTAGGCCCGTGTGATGTACTTAGCATCCGATTATTAGTCGGGTGCCAACACCGTACGCGATGTTGGGTATTGTCATCTAGAGATGGACATTCGTGACACTTTATATTCTCGTACTTGTCTTATCAAGTACCATATGACCCAGGACACTTGACACTACTCACGAGACAGGATTTTCCCGAGATATACGTGGTGATTCTGTATAGGATACAGGACTTGACAGAGATACTATATTCATAGATACATTTAGCTATGATCCCGCTTGACATGGACATGAGACGTTATGGTCATGATATGCGTGGTTATATTGGGTGGGGAGAGACACACATGCTACAGGCTGTTTCATATATATATCTACTACTATTGTGAGACCATAGACTCTTGTAGCAGAGCTAGGCATATTACGTGTTATTACTGCTACCGGCTCCCCGACACAGAGCTTGTAGTGGCTCAGCTTGAGTACTCGTGATGCTCTCACTTGCATTTTCACTTAGATGGTTACTTATTTGCCCTATTTATTTCTTTATCTGCTGCACTGTATTTATTTTGGCATGAGCTTTCTTGTACCTTGCTATGTCCCCTGAGGACCTGGATCCGGATTATGTCCCCAGGATTTACAGACGAGATCTATCCCGAGGTATACGGGACCGGAGCAGAAGCTGATCCAGGAGCTGTACCGCCATCCGAGGACGAGGTGTTAGCCGAAGACTTCTCCTGAGCATCCATGTTTCATGCTCAGCATTTATTTATTTCAGTCATTTATATTTTGGTCTATTGAACCATTGTATCAGATATTTATCGGATTGTTTCCCCGAAGCACTTTGTTGAGACTGGTGGATGATTTACATTCCTTATATTCTGTGGAACATATTTTATTATCTTGTGTGGATGAGATTAGTATGCCTTGATTGTCATAGACTTTGTTTTACAGCTTAAGTATGCCCTGATGGATCCATTAAATTAGGTTTGTCCATCGGTGCATACTGCTGGCCATTATCACGCGTTCGGTCCCACGGTATTTGGGACTGGGGCGTGACATGGTTTTTGTGGTGGTCCATGCAGGTCTACGACTAATTTGTTTCGGTTTCAACTTAGGGACCGAACCAGCCTGCCCTAAGGATAGGACAAATTATAGGATCTCATCCATTATTTAAACCATTATTGAACTCTATATCGAACTCGAAATTGTTACTTGATTTGCATCCTGTTTGATTCCTCTGAGCGTTCTTACAGTTATCTTTTGATTGCAGAGTAATGGATCCCAGGAACAGAGACGAGATTCCTTTGGATACGCCACACGACGTTGTGGTTACTTATATAGACGGAGTGACTCCAGGGAATGGAGGACAAAATCGCAGAGCGATCAGGCCGGTCAGCCTAATCCACGGTTCCGGAGAGATGACATCCCACCTCCACCACAGTACACTCCCCAGATGCCAGTCTTCCCGCCCGGCCAAGCCATGGATGGGCAACAGATGTTCCAGATAATGTATGCCATGATGCAAGCACAGCAACAGATTCAGCAAGAGGCCCATCGCCAGGATGCAGAGTATCTGAGAACCAGCCTGGTATCCACATTGGAGCAGGCAAATCTACCAGCGAGGCCAACAACGACGGGATCTATCACCGATTTTCATCATCTCAAGCCTCGTATATTTTCTGGTAAAGAGGGGCCAACAGAAGTTCATGAATGGCTCATAAACATACAGCATCAGTTGGAAGCCGCTGAACTTCCAAGGGAGAAATGGATGACTGCAGTCAGAATGCAGTTAACTGAAAATGCACATCACTGGTGGTTAGCAGAAGAAAGGAGGCTTGGACAGGACCGAGTCACATGGGAAGAGTTCTCCAGACTCTTCCAAGAGATGTATATTCCAGCAGTTGCACGGTCAGAGCTCAGAGACAAGTTCAACCGCCTTATCCAAGGCAATATGACAGTGGAAGAATACAACGCGGAATTTATTCGCCTAAGTCGCTTCGCTCCAACATTGATCTCGACAGAGAAAGAGAAAGCTGAGAAGTTCTTTGACGGACTGAAGTTCGAGCTCCAAAGATTGATTGGCTCAGTCGCACCTACATCTTATACCGATATCCTTGCAGAAGCACGACGCATGGAGCGCGTCACTAGAAGGGAGTCGAATCTGAAGAGGCCAAACACATCAGTACTATCCAAGACAGCACCTGGAGATTCTGCAAAATGATTCCAGAGGAGTATACCAGAGAGAGAAGCACACAGGGCCATATCTCTTCCTACTTGTCACCACTGCGACAAGGTAGGACACATTGAGAGAGAGTGCAGGCGTAAGTTGGGACTATGCCTGCTTTGTGAATCAGACCAGCATCTATCCAGAGACTGCACTAAACATAGAGAGGGAGCACCGAGACTAGCCTTGCCTGCACCACGACCAGCTTATCCAGCCGTAGGAGCACAGCAGACAGGAGTTGGAGGCGTCAGGCCCCCAGCCCCAGGAGGAAATCAGCAGAGACCACCCCTGGCACCGCAGGCAGCTCTATTTCAGCAGGCTCAGCAGCAGAGAGGTCCAGCTCAGAGACGAGGCCAGGCATTCACATTAGCTGTTGAAGAGGAAGCTACAGCGGGCGAGGTCATCGTAGGTACTATTTTAATAGCTTCATTACCAGCTGTAGCATTATTTGATTCTGGAGCATCGCATTCATTTATAGCAGCTAGCTTTGTAGCCACCCATAGAGTAGCTACCGTACCCTTCCGAAGATGAAGAGAATTCTTACGGGAGGTGGAATTATTCCGGTTAGTGACGTTTGTAGATCATGTTCTGTAGTAGTCTGTGGAAGAGAAATGCGAGCTCAATTTCTGATCTTTTCCATGCCGAATTATGATGTCGTACTTGGAATAGACTGGTTAAGTCAGTACCATATGACCCTTGATTGCCGACTTGGGCGGGTTATATTTAGACCGCCTGGACATCCAGAATTTAAGTTTCTTCGAGGAGCAGTAGAGCAAGGAGTTCAGCCTACTCTTAGGGTACTATCTGTTGAAGGGGAGACAGGTTACCCAAGAGTCATATCAGAATTTGTGGATGTATTTCCTGATGATCTTCCAGGTTTACCACCTGATCGGGAAATAGACTTCACAATAGACTTAACTCTAGGAGCAGAGCCTATCACTTCATCAGTATATCGGCTAGCACCTAAGGAGTTAGTGGAGTTAAAGGAACAGGTTGATGATCTTTTGGAGAAGGGTTTCATTCGGCCCAGTTTTTTACCTTGGGGAGCACCCATATTATTTGTGCCGAAGAAGGACGGAACCGTACGGTTATGAATTGACTAAAGGGCACTGAATATTGTGACCATCAAGAACAGGTATCCCTTACCACGCATTGATGATCTATTCGATCAATTGAGTGGTGTAAGGGTATTCTCGAAGATTGACCTGAGATCCGGCTATCATCAGATCAAAGTAAGGAAGGAAGACATACCAAAGACAGCTTTTCGGACCAAGTATGGACATTATGAGTTCTTGGTAATGCCGTTTGGTTTAACCAACGCACCAGCAGTATTTATGAGTTTGATAAACATAGTCTTTCATCAGTTCTTGGATAAATTTGTGGTGGTGTTCATTGATGACATCCTTATATATTCCAAGAGCCACGAAGAGCACGAGGAGCATCTCAGAATCGTGTTAGAGACCTTGAGACAGAAGAAGTTATATGCCAAACTCAGTAAGTATGAGTTTTGTATGGACAAAGTACCTTTCTTGGGACATATCATCTCAGGAGAAGGACTTTCAGTGAATCCAGAGAAAGTTACAGCAATAGAGACTTGGCCTACACCCACATCAGTTGCAGAGATGAGAAGTTTTCTCGGACTCGCGGGATATTACCGAAGGTTTGTAGAAAATTTCTCAATGATTGCAGAACCAATGACGAAGCTGACACGTAAAGACCAGGAGTTTATATGGACAGAAGACTGCCAGAAGGCCTTCGAAGAATTGAAGAGAAGATTAACAACAGCACCTGTCTTGACTCTTCCCTCAGGGTCAGGAGGTTTTGTTGTTTACAGTGATGCATCAGGTAGTGGACTAGGATGTGTTTTGATCAACATGGCAAAGTTATTGCTTATGCATCGAGACAGTTGAAGGTCCACAAGAAGAACTATCCAACACACGATCTGGAGTTAGCAGCAGTTATATTTGCATTGAAGATTTGGAGGCACTATCTTTATGGGGAGAAGGTAGACATCTTTACAGATCACAAGAGTCTGAAGTATGTATATACTCAGAAGGAGCTTAACATGAGGCAGAGACGTTGCCTTGAACTGATGGTAGATTTTGACATAGATCTGCAGTATCATCTGGGAAAGGCGAATGTCGTAGCAGACTCTCTCAGCAGGAAGCCTACGGCTTATTTCTTGACAGTGCAGCCCGAATTATTGAGAGATCTACAGGAGCTTCAGATAGAGGTTATTTTAGCAGGACAGAGTGGCTTGCTGGCTAATCTTGAAGTTAAGTCGTCACTCGTGGAGAAGATTAAAGAGGCATTGCCCACCGATGCTAGATTTTGAAGACTCAAAGAGAGGACAGAAGCAGGCATGCAGACAGGACTTCGCATACACGAAGATGGGACATTGAGGTTTAGAAATCGCCTGTATGTTCCAAATAGAGAATTGAGACATGAGTTAATGACTGAAGCACATAGCTCTATGTACTCTGTTCACCCAGGAGGAACCAAGATGTACCGAGACTTGAGACAGTATTACTGGTGGCATGGAATGAAAAGGGAGATTGCAAGATTTGTGGCCAAATGCTTAGTATGTCAGCAAGTAAAGGCCGAGCATCAGAGGACTGCAGGTATGTTACAGCCGCTTCCTATACCAGAATGGAAGTAGAAGCATATCACGATGGATTTTGTCACAGGATTTTCGAGGAGCCCCAGCAGAAGAGACGCAGTATGGGTTATTGTGGATCGACTCACTAAATCAGCACACTTCTTGCCATTTAGAGTTGGACAGTCCACCGAGGTACTAGCCGACATGTATATGCGACAAATCGTCAAATTATATGGAGTACCGGTTAGTATTGTATCGGATCGAGATTCGAGATTTATATCTCATTTCTGGCGAAGCATGCAAGAGAGTCTGGGCACCAGACTCAAATTCAGCACAGCTTATCACCCGCAGACAGATGGCCAATCGGAGCGTACCATTCAGATCTTGGAGGATATGTTGCGATCATATATGCTAGACTTTGGAGGATCCTGGGAAGATCATTTGCACTTAGTGGAGTTCTCCTACAACAACAGTTATCAGGCCAATATTCAGATGGCACCATTCTAGGCATTATACGGAAGGAAGTGCAGATCGCCAATATGTTGGAGTGACGTTGGTGAACGTCAAATACTGGGTCTAGAATTGGTAACGCGGACAGTGAAAAAGGTGAAACAGATCCAGAATCATCTTCGAGCAGCTCAGGACAGACAGAAGCATTGGGCTAATACGCATAGACGTCCCCTAGAGTTCAAAGAAGGAGAGCACATATTCTTGAGGATTTCGCCCACTCGAGGTACTATTAGATTCGGGAGCAGAGGCAAGTTGAGCCCAAGGTATATTGGGCCATTTGATATTCTAGAGCGCATTGGTGAGGTGGCTTATCGTCTTGTATTACCACCATCCTCAGAGGGAGTGCATGACGTATTCCACGTCTCACAGCTGCGAAGGTACGTGACCGACCCAAGTCACGTAGTCGATCATTCAGAGATCGCAGTAGGCCCAAGCATGAGATATGAAGAACAACCAGTTGGCATCCTCGACGTCAGTGAGAAGACATTGCAGGGACAGACAATCAGACTGGTTCGTGTAGCATGGAAACATCATTCTCCTGGAGAATCGACTTAGGAACGACAAGATAGTATGCGCCAGAGTTACCCCCATTTGTTCGAGGAGGCAGTTGTAAACTAAGTAACCTTGTATTTTTATAGTTCTTCCTTTAGTAGCTTATTCTTTGATTGCGAGGACGCAATCCTCTTAAGGGGGGTAGATTGTAAACACCCTGATTTTTCAGAATAATTGAAATATAATTTTTCCAGATTTTTCGGTATTTTTTGGAATTTAGAACCAAGGAAATTATGAGTTAAAAGATTTTTAAATGCTGTAATTGGTGTTAAAATATTATGGAAGTAATATTTTATGGTATAAAATAGAAAACCGGACATGTGGTATTTTTTGGTGAATTTATTGGATTCCGGAGTTGCGTTTAAAGCCTTAAAAACTATTGGAATGATTTAACCGAACCAAACCCAAATTAAACCAATCCTGAACCAGACCGCTGCGTGAACCAAACCCAAACCAGCTTATTGGGTCGGGTCGGGTCGGATCCGAGCCAAACCTGACCCGGACCCGAAACCCAATTGGGTGAAACCCTAAGCCGCCGGAAACACTGTTGCGGCTATTTAAGACTTCTCGACATCCGTGCCGCCGCCATCGAACTCTCTCTCTCTCTCCACTCATCCCCACCGCCGCAGCGACTCTGCCGCTCCGGTCACTGCCGGCCATCTCCTCCACCCTGTTCACCCCGCCGCCCGAGACCCACCGATGCCGACCCGACTCCGGTCGTCCCCGAGGCCGCCTAGCATCGACAGCCTCCCTCCCCCGACCGGCCAGTTCAATCGATCTCCCCGAGCACAGTAGCTCGACGACGTCGAGCCTCCGCCAGCGGCTGAACCTGCTCCGTCCGTCGTTGCAGAGCAGCCGCCGAGTCCAGCACCCGACCTCGACTTCCCCCTCAACCCCTCGAACCACCGCCAGGCTGCCCGACGTCGACTTCCCCCGCTGTCCGAGACCCGACCGCCTGAGACCTAGCCGCCTCGAGCCTCGTTGACCCAGCAGTGAACCCTAGACTCGACACAGTGACTCAGCGGACACGAGAGATCTCGATTCGGACGCGAGCAGCAAACACCGGACACGAGCAGGACACGTGAGATTCAGACTTCTCGGAGCCTCATTCAGGTACCGTTTTCTCTCACCTCATAACTCTGTTTTCGTTTTCGTCAGTTGCAACGCGTAGACTGTATAACCCTCTCGGTGCCCGTGCAACCCGCTCGGTGCATTGCGTCCTGTGGTGATCGCAAACCGCGATCCAAAAACAGGAAAAACAACGCCCTATTTCACCCCGGAACTGAGTACGCCCCGCCAAACGGGACGACTTGGTCGCACGCGACCTTTACCAAAATGTGCGCGATGTTGATACGGATGTGTGGGATTTCGCAGAAGTCGATTCGGATGTGTGTGCACACCGAAATCAACGCGTATCCACCGACAACGTCTCGTATCCGTCTATTCTGGAACACGTTATAACTTTGTGTACACATGTCGGATCGAGACGAAACTTGCGCCATCGGACTCGTAGCAATACGCTGGTCCTGTGACCCAAGTTTGGTCTGAATCTGAGAACGTTGACAAAATCGCATATCGTGGGCCCCACAGGCTCCACTCGACGGGCGATTTTGTGATCGGCTCATCGGAATCCAATTTTGCAAGTTTCGTTGGGTTCGTATCATCGTTCCTGACATGTAGACACTGAGTTAGAGGAATTTGGAGACCTTTGACCCTGACACGTTTTTCGGTGCAAAGTGGCCCATATATGGACCCCGCTTTGGCCCAAAAATGTCATTTTTGCCCTTGTGTCCAAATTGGACTTAAGGACAGGCGTTTCTAGCTATTTGATATCTTCTGAGACTATTGGTGATGTTATTACAGCTTTTGGAGGAGTACCCACCGGATCCAGTGATACAGGGACAGCTTTTGGTATTTAAACACCAGGCAAGTGTACCTTGCCAAACTCTGCAGTATTGTTACATATTTTTCTTGCTTCATTATATTGCTGTGCATGCTTAACCTAGGCCCGTGTGACATACTTAGCATCCGATTATTAGTCGGGTGCCAACACCGTACGCGGTGTTGGGTATTGTCATCTAGAGATGGACATTCGTGACACTTTATATTCTCGTACTTGTCTTATCAAGTACCATATGACCCAGGACACTTGACACTACTCACGAGACAGGATTTTCCCGAAATATTCGTGGTAATTCTGTATAGGATACATGACTTGACAGAGATACTATATTCATAGATACATATGACTCGTTGCATTAGCTATGATCCCGCTTGACATGGACATGAGACGTTATGGTCATGATATGCGTGGTTACATTGGGTGGGGAGAGACACACAGGCTATAGGCTATTTCATATATATATCTACTACTATTGTGAGGCCGTAGACTCTCGTAGCAGAGCTAGGCACATTACGTGTTATTACCGCTACCGGCTCCCCGACACAGAGCTTGTAGTGGCTCAGCCTGAGTACTCGTGATGCTCTCACTTGTATTTTTACTTAGATGGTTACTTATTTGCCCTATTTATTTTTTTATCTGCTGTACTGCATTTATTTTGGCATGAGCTTTCTTGTACCTTGCTATGTCCCCTGAGGACCTGGATCCGGATTATGTCCCCAGGATTTACAGACGAGATCTATCCCGAGATATACGGGACCGGAGCAGAAGCTGATCCAGGAGCTGTACCGCCATCCGAGGACGAGGTGTTAGCCGAAGACTTCTCCTGAGCATCCATATTTCATGCTCAGCATTTATTTATTTCAGTCATTTATATTTTGGTCTGTTGAACCATTGTATCAGATATTTATCGGGTTGTTTCCCCGAAGCACTTTGTTGAGACTGGTGGATAATTTACATTCCTTATATTCTGTGGAACATATTTTATTATCTTGTATGGATGAGATTAGTGTACCTTGATTGTCGTAGACTTTGTTTTACAGCTTAAGTATGCCCTGATGGATCCATTAAATTAGGTTTGTCCATCGGTGCGTACTGCTGGCCATTATTACGCGTCCGGTCCCACGGTATTTGGGACTGGGGCGTGACAGGCACTAGCGTCGATCCGATCCGGACGAAACTCCTGATAGTTGCCTGTTTCGGACGGAATGACCTGTAACGCCCATGTTCCTTGCGTTGTATGTCATTTCATTCATGTACTATAACTCGTCCATTATGGCATCATGCCAGTGATCCCCTCGTATATTTAAACTGTGCAAGCTAACTATGTCTTCGTAGCAGGAAAGGTCATGGTAAGTATTTGTGCAAGTGGTTCAGACGGGCAGGTAAAAGTCACCGAACGGTGGCATGTTTATTTCAGTAAAGTTGCATATCCAATGCTTGCTTGTAAAATAAACTAAGGCAAGATAGGAAGACCATAAAATAGCTTGCATGCTTCATATAAACAACTTATGATTTGGTATTAGTTGGGTTAGCTCTCCTTTACCAGTGCATTTTGATGTATTGACCCTCGTTGAAACAGGTTTCCCGCACCAAGGAGATCCTGCGAGGAGCTAAAGCTACTTCCCATTCCAGTCCACCAACCGGCACGTCCTGATCGTGCCTTAGTAGAAGCATTTTGAAGTTTCCAGGAGCTTGTCCACATGCTTATCTAGCTCCGTGAGAAGGCGATAACTTCGTCAGAAGGTCTTTAACATTTTAAAGTTTTAGTAAAAATGATGTAATGTACATGACGGCTATCTTATTTTGAGTCCACTTTTGTAAGTTCGTGCGACAATTATCCGACTTGTTCAAGAGTTTGTAAAAGATGTTCATTATCAATAAAGAGAACTTTTCCATGTTTCAACTTTGTATTTTAATTATCTGCGTACTCTGAATATGTGCCTGTTATCTAAAACACCTTAGCCTTGTGCGATGCTCATCCTAGGCACGCACGGCGTCACGTCCGGAGGACGACTGTAAACCCCCTCACCCAAAATTAGGTCTACTTGGCTTAGATAGAGAAACTAGAGCTAGTTTGAATCCAATTAGAAATAGAATACGGTGTTTTATATGATTTTACGATATTTATATATATCACTTAGTGCACCTTACCGTTGCTTAAATAATTGGAGCACTACACTAGCCATTGCCTTCCTACAAATTTCACATCCTATACGTGCCCGCCTTCTATTCTGACCTTTGTGTAACTTATAATTATGCTCTCTTGTGCTACATTTTAGTCGCACAATATTTGTCGCGGACGTTTATTCCTAATTCTAAATAAATTTAACTTTGTATCCTTGTGCGTTCCAATCGAAATTGGAGACACAATCTTGACCCATTTTGTGCAACCCAAATTATGATAATATTCTACTCTGAGTCTTCTTCATTCATGACACTTGTGTCCCACCTAATTTTAGCCTAATGTACTTCTAATTAATTTTAGAACACCTTGTGCATTAAATTTAATTAATTTAATCCAAATTTCATCTTTGTAAAATTTTCCAATTGTTGGGCGCTTTTATGCAATAGTGCATTGAGGTGTCCACACCATTGGACTCAATACATGAAGAAACCCATATTCCCTTCATTATTTGGTCATGTGAATTTTTTCCATGATTTTTGGAGTGTATAGCACTCAACATCACCCCCTCATCAACCCTAGCCTTGCATTTCAAACCATGCAATCCTAGCCCTCCAAACACCTACATGTAAAGCCAAGCCCATCCCAAGGATGTTGACCAAGGCCCAACTACCTAGGTTAACACCCAACCCTATTTCTACATACATATATATATATATATATAATTTTTCTCTTTGTTTTCATTAAACACACAACCCAATACCTAACCTAGCCGAATACCAACACCTCCCCTACTGTTCATCGTCCCCTTCCTTCTCTTCCCTCCGTAGGAGCCCGGAGCACCCGTCGGAGACCGCAGTTCCCTTCTCCTCCACGAACTCCTCCCCTCGACCCGCTGTCCTCGCCTGCAAGCCGACGACACAGCCACCCCAATCCGCCTGAACTGAACCCGACCGCCAGCACCTCTCCTCCCAACCTCCCTTGCACCACTGCCAAGCCACACCAGAGCCGACCCGACCCCGCTGAACTCCTCGACTAGAGCAGACTTCTTCAACAGCTGCACTCCGACTATGTCGACCCCGCTCGCCTGAACCGAACCACCCTGCTGAACTCCCCCTGCTCCCTGTCCTCCTCCACGGCCGCCTGAGCCCTAGACGGAGCAGCCTCCTCCCCTTCCTCAATCATCACCACCATTAACATAATTATCATCATCCCTATCATCATCCACATCATCACCATCATCCTCATCATCACCCTAATCACCATTATCATCACCTACATTATCATCATCATAACCTCAATCATCATCAACATCGTCGTCAACCGCATCGTCGTCATCATCGTCCCCGTGCGCGAACCCCGAGGTTCGAACCTGTCCCTCTCCTTTCGTTTTATGTGTGCTTGTGTATAGGCTATTAGTACATTAGTATTGCTTTACGATAGTTAGTTGACATCAGACTCTGAGTCGGTGAACCCAACTCGTATACGTATACGTACGCGTATGTGTATATTGGTCAATTTGGTATATATATATATATATATATATATATATATATATATATATATATATATATATATATATATATATATATATATATATTGTGTAGGAATTTAATGCAATACCAGTTATGACTATATATGTATTTATGCGGTGTGGCCATAAATGCTAGTAGTGGGTATCCCATGTCTACAATTGACTGTAATATATATATATATATACTGTATGACCATAGGTGTTAATTGTGGATATCCCGTAGTTACATGACCATGTGACCATGAGTATTAGTGATCCGTCTGCCTTGTGTACACTGACGTACTGGCGAGACAGTGTTAGTGTTTGACTGTCTGTTTTTACAGTATTTGAAGACGTGACACCCGCGTAGCTAGACGCGCATTTGACCCTGTTAGTCGACCAGTGTCACCCCTAGCGTACCCCCTGAGTTCAGTGTCATTATGGTTGTGTATGTGCTAGTGTAATGGCTGATGTTGTATTGTATTATATTATATGTATATAGGATATTGGATTGTTCTGCGCGACTTCAGGAGCAGGTTATTGGCACTACACAGCTTTCTTGCCAGGCAAGTATACCTTGCCATTGTACTGTTATTCATATTCCATATGATGCATGCATCTTTATTTCTGTCATTTAGTTCATATATTTTAAACTGCTATATAAACTGCGAGTCCAAGGAAACTTGGGTGCAACGACGGTGTTGTCGTGATCTGTTTTTATTATGTATATGCATTGACCTAGTTTATGAGACCACCCCATTATCATGAAGCATCATTAGGTTTCATTGGTCGTGACACAGCTGTTACACGAGTGTGAGTCTCATGTAGGACATGGACTCGCGTACTGGGTTGGCCTCCTGTACGTATGGGCCGTGCGTTAGGGATAACTGTTGTTAGAAACTTTGCATGCTAGTAGACTTGGCAGTTATTAGAGATATTATTGTGTCATGGATATGACATGCTTAGAGCATGGGGTGGGGAGAACAACAAGTAAGGCATTTGGGCTCCTTGCACTTTTCTTTTTATGTAACCCGTACGCTCCGCCGAAGATGCGTGGTCGTGATGACCTCTATACTACCTGACGGCCTCTGCCGTTCAAAAGACGACATGCATTTTAGGCCCCTTAATCTCCAAAAGAATTATGCCAATCCTATTTTGGCCAGATAGCCCATGTGTTGGAAAGTTGTTCTCAAACAACATTCACTTAGACGGTTAGGTAACCCCATTGGATGTTTATTTACAGTACTTTATTGACATGCTTCTATGTATCTTGTTATGTCCCTCTGAGGACCTGGTCCCTTTCCAGGTGTAGATGTTCATGAGTATTCGCAGGAGCGTAGATCCGGACTTGCTACTTATATTTCGATGAGGTCTTCTCTTCGAACCCCGTGATTATTAGTTGATATACTTATATTGTGTTTGCTTTTATATTCTAGTTTGGTAGTGGATTTGTTTCCACCCGACTATCATCTTTTGATACTTCATATTGAGATTTAGTTACATAGTTATTGGTTATTTATTTATATTAATTTCTGTGGATGAGATTTAGTTATGCCCTGTGACTTGTGATAGTTTATACCACTTGTGAATTGTTATTCATATTACAGCGTACGCATGTGTTATGGTTTTCATATATTGGAGTTGCCATATACATGCGGTAGGCATGCTTACGTGTTCCTAGTTCTACATATTTTGGGACTGGGGCATGACAACGACTATCGATTCCACGGGATCGGGGCGTGACAATACTCACACTCGATTACCCGGTGCCAAATGCAATAGGTTAACATGCACAAGCAATTCCACGGTGCCTTGAGGATCCAAATCACGTGTTAGTATGTGAGAGCAAAACATCCAACTAGATTCTAATATAATACTCAAAGAATATTCCAAAAAAAATGGAAAGTGCGCATGATTTGACCTGCGTATGGGACTATTGGACGCATGATGTTTGACGCATAGGGATTCAGGCGCATGGAAAAAGCTTGCCGCATACTCAAGACAAAAGTACACTCCTCGGGATATGCGCCGACGTGACGTTCATAAAGGCGTATCAGAGAAGTGACTGATGATAAGTGATAGATGTGACAAGCAATAAAGTGCCATAGAAAAGACAAAAGCATCAAAAGTCGTGCATGAAAATATATGCAAGAAAAGACACATAAGTTGTTCCTAAGTCGTATGCCAAGCTGGACGCATGAGCTCCTGGCGCATAAATACTTGGCCTTGAAAAATCTCATGCGCTCAGTACTCGTGCACTCAGTTTAGGAGCGCACGTGCATGGACAGTCATGCACCTAACAAGATAGGCGTCATGCTGGAAGGGGCGCATAAAAGTTTGTCGCATAGGACTTCTTCGTCCCAAGGCAGCCAAAACTCTTTGGAAAAAGCTAATTTTTTTTGAAAATTTATTTTCTTCACAAAATCTTCATCTTAACTCCAAATCAAATTAAACATAAGTCAAAATCGTACGAAATTTAATAGATCAAAAACAAGAAAACTCATGGAACCCATGAAAATTTTAAATTTTAAAACTCAGATATACTCCAAATCATTAAAAAAAAATTCCAAGAACTAAAATAAATGAGAACATCAAGGCGAACATTTCTATCAAACACATTTTAAATTTACACAATATAAATCAAATCCATAAATTTTATGGTTTTATCATTTGAGCAATATGTACTTGCCTAGAGTGGCTTCTTATCCTCTACCTCTCACGGTCCAAGTGATCACAACCACCCCTTCTAGGGTTAGGGTTTGGTCTAGGACAAGAGAGAGAGGAAGAAGAAAGAAAAATGGAGGAGAAAGAGTGAAATAAAAAATGAAAGGGAGAAGAGAGAAAACACTCATATATATATATATATATATATATATATATATATATATATATATATATATATATATATATATATATATATATATATACTTGGTTCAGTTTATTTTGGCTGAACCCATGGCTAAATCATCTCCCTCTCCCCTTATATATATATATATATATATATATATATATATATATATATATATATATATATACATAAGGGGAGAGGGAGATGATTTAGCCATGGGTTTGGTCAAAATAAACTGAACAAAGTGTTCATTCTACATGCGGGTCCTTAATCGGGTCTATGACAATGCCAATCGGTATTCTGTGGATCTTGGGTAGTCTCTCTAGACAACAAGAATAGATACAAATGACATGAAACAACACGCAAATAAAAAAAAAATATTATCAGAAAATAAATTTAAATATCAGAAATTCAAGAAATACCAATTCTGGAAATGTGTGTGACAATTAAGTTGCAATTTAGCATACAATATATATACACTAATTGTTGATCTGTATTACTAGCAGGACTCTCAATTTTTGTTTAAATATTTTATTTTACTAAAAATAATAAATAAAATGTCAAACTAAAGTATCTCTCTACTAATACAATGTACCTTGGACTTTTGTAAATGCTGCATTAATTATTTAAATTTTTTTTTTATTTAATTACCTAATATTATTTAATTATAACTAAACATCTTTAACTAAAGTGTATAAGGTGGGAGGTATTTTTCTTGGTTGTTTGAGTTCAATTCCTATGAATGATATACTTAATTCTTTTTAAATATTTATTTTACGCATTTACTATGCATGTGTACATTGCTAGTTCAAAATAAATTAAATCTATAAATGATAATAGACAAAAGGTACATATACACCAAAATAATTATATTTAAGGGTGTATTTGGTAAATATATTTCCAAATACACCCTTAAATATAATTATTTTTCTTTTGTCAAGACAATTTTTTAAATATTTTTTCCATATTTTTTTTTCCTTTTCTTAATTTTTATATTTTTTTAATCCTTTTTTTTAAAAATTGACTTTCTTTCTTTCCTTTCCCAAATTTGAATTAGAACATAAATTTTTTTTTTTCGGTATAACGTTCGGGACCCGACGTAACATTCATGACTTTTTGCACACTGCATTGCATGGCATGTCTTTGAGCCCACTGTCCTCCAACTCCCACCATTTATAAATGGAAGAAATAATACGCCTCTGTGACTCGATCCACTGATATTCTACCACATAGTCAGAATCTTATACCTTTTTTCGGTAACCACAAAAGCCACTCGAGTTAGATAAACATAAATAAAGAACTAAAATCTATCACCAAACCTCCAAAACTAGGCAACTAAAATGAAGAAGAATCATGTTTTCATTACATATTAGCAGGCACTTCTTTCCAAAAACAAGTTTATTTTTTGAAAGAGCTTTTGAAAGCAGGCGTGACGGGTGGCAAAGGATTCCGGAAACCCAAACTGATCCATGCACAGGTCAGGTTGGGCTTTGTCCCGCTCCGGAACCGGCCCAACCAAATAGAAAAAAGGAGAAAGGAAGAAAGGGTGTGGGTGGGTGGTGGAATTGGAACGAACCTATTTGTGTTGCCGATGACTGCTCGCTGCTGCTGGTCTTTCTCAAAGTAATACTGATTCCTCTACTTTCGCACATTCAATTCTTCTTCTTCTTCTTCTTTTATTATTTTGTTCGTGCGCAGAGTCAATCGCCTATGGGAAGCTGCTCGTGCCGCCAACTCAATCCCTAGCCCCCGTCCCTGTTCCCAGGTTCCAACAACTCTTTTCAATTGATCTCATCAAATCAAAGCTTTGGTACCAACATATATATAAATTATTTTTGTAGCACTCTCGAAACTACAGTCCTTTCCTCAATCGCTCCTTTGGTGTCGTAAATATGAGCGGCACACGAGGTTCGAGGAATCAGCAGAGGAAGAGGGAACCGGTGGCCGCGCCTGTGTGGAGGAAGAGGTCCGTCTCCACACAGCCAGGTCTGTACTGGTCGAAGCTTATGTGGCTGGCTGGATTAATACTTTATAATTAACACCAAAGTTCTACTGCAGAGCACGATAGCCGCGCCGATATTCCGAAGGAGAAAGACGTTTCTTTCTCTTCGCTCGGCGGGACGGAAGGAGGAGCCGCAGAAGAAACTGGGCACACTTTGGGCGAGAAACACTCGGTTTCTATCGAGGTTCGCTCCCGTCGCCTGCTTTCTATTTTGCTTACTGTGCGTCCACATGAATAGTAAATTTTCACAAACACATAATGATCCGAAGTCGTATGGACGGTTGCCAAATGACAAGAAGGCTTTGAAGAATGGATAGGTGTTCCAAGTGGAATAGACAGAAGATGCTACTCGCCCTCGATACAAGACGAGACAGGTAGTTAACGGCTACAGTCAACGGAAGGACGTGAATTTCTATGAAATATTTTCGCAGGTCGTCAAGTTGCCATCTATTCGGATGGTGCTAGCATTAGTAGTCAGTTTTGACTTAGAGGTTGAGTAGATGGACGTGAAGACGACATCCTCTACGGTGATTTTGAGGAGTAATTTATACATGGAGCAGCCAGAGGAATTTTGTAAATAGGGCAGAACACATTTAGTCTGCCGGTTGAAGAAGAGCTTGTAGAAGAGCTTGTATGGTCTGAAGCAAGCTCCGAGACAGCAGTACATAAAGTTCGGGTCGTTCATGGAGGAGCATGGTTATGCATGTAGGACTTCGGATAATTGTGTGTTTGTGAAATATTTTGCCTAAGCATAAGCGGATAACTATGTTGGGTGAACAATTCATGAGATTGACCTTCAAGCATCATGACACTCTTTAGTTTTTATTTACAAAGATGTACAATACACAATACCACGTAATCAAGGTTAATTTTTAAAAGCAGACTAGGCGGGATCAAGGTTAAAAATATAACAAGGAGGGAACAACTCAAGAAAAATCAGTGGGCACCGGAGCAAAGATAACTAGACATAACTAAGTAGCAGTGTAGAAACTTGATGGGTTGATTAGTTGAGCAAAATCAAGGGCCAAAAAAGAGGGTTTAACAATTTATTTATTTCCCTCAGGGTATACTATTCTATGTCATATTGAAATTTCTGGTTGAAATTTGTTTAACATAATTTTATTGTATGCTTTACAGTTTTGTAGAATATTTTTTCTTTTCTTTTCTGGATTTAAGAAAGGAGACGCTTAACCTGGTGCAAACCTTTCATGTTCATTACGCATTCCTGACCTCTCAATCTTTTTTATGCAGGTAGATGCTGCTTTGATTCATTTGATAAAAAGAAAAGGGTATAACTATGGCACAATCTTGTTATTTCATATTTGAGAATTCGATCCAAGTTTGTGTATCTGGAAATGTATACTAAGACTATATACTTTTATATGACAATCTGCTTCTTACTACATCTTAATGTGATATAGATTTCTCATATGTTGTCATATTGTGTGGTTATTCTTACAGGGGAGCTACTCAACAACAAATTGAGAGAGAGACTGGGGTGGAGATCAAATTTACATATTCTAAAAGTGACAGTCAAATTGGTACGGGTTTAAAACTATGTTGTCTATGTGAGATATTTATTATGAATTGTTTTAGTATGTTATCATATTGCTCATCGTACTAAGCCATATTGAACACTTCAGGAATCTCATCCGAGTGATTATCACTATTCTGTCTCTCATTGGCCACAATATTTCCTTGTATGAATACTCATCTTAGTGATTTCCATCGCAGTTCGTTAGTGATATATAGCACCAAGTTATAATTTTCTTGCTGGGTATCTAGTATTCTAGTGGGAGGTAGGAGTATGGATCACAAAAAGGCTAATCTGATAAGAATCAGAAGATTTACCATAAGACATTTCCTAATTGGTTGTTATACTGCATACACTGTTAATTTCTATTTTATAATTATGATTTTTTGAGGTTAGAAGGATGAGCGAGCAACACATTTAAACTTGAAAGGTAGGATAAGATGAGAAACAAGTGCACTTGTGGCAAGTTTGGTGCCTTTTTAGGATAAGATGAGAGAGGAGCATCTCTGTGGTTTGGACATTTTGAACGTAGGCCAATAGATGCACCACTTAGGAGCAATAAGTCATTAGTTAAAAGATCTGCTAGAACATAGGATAATCCTCAACGAACTTGGATTTGAGGTTGTAAAGAAGATATGGTTTGTGTTAATGTTCAAAGGACATGTCCCTTAACAAAATGGAAGAGAAGGATTAAATAACCGAGCAAAAAATTTGAGATAGGGAAATGCTGGAATGGAATTGCCATTCCTTAATCTTTTATTCCATCAAATATTTGAGAAGGAGCTCTCTCGTATTTTTTGGTTGGTGCGGCAATAGGCTTCACTTGGTAAATTGCTTTCCCAGCAGTTGCAAGCCTTCACAAGAACGGTTAGAGGCGGCACTGGATGCAATGCGCCAAGCTGGGGTAACAAAGCCATTCGGCTTACCGAAACAAGAATGCTGATTTTGATCATGTTCATCGAAGATTTCAATTTATTCTTTTCTGGGTAAAAATGGATTTGCAAATAAAATCTCTGATGCCACGACCAGCCCGTAAATTCTGTTGGGAATCAGACACGTCCTGCAAGCGTTCCGACTTCGTGTCTGAGAGTGCCCGCAACGAAAACTTTAGGCCAACCCACCTGAGATAACCAACTCCTGTCTAACGAACACCAAGCACAGATAAAGACAATTATATGGCGGTGACTACGTCATCTGGACAAATTCCAACCTTTATAACTAAGGTGAAATTACAAGATTGACAGAATCAATGTTGAACCCTTTGCCCTAATAGATTCAACCCCCTCACCACACTCAAGAAGAAAAGAAAGAGATTATAATTGAAATCACTCACCAACCAGTAGCAATCTCCCTGAGTGAAGGTGACGACTCCTTGATCAGATCTCTTTCTTTCTTCTGTCTTGGATGACGAAGTCCTAAGAGCAAAGCACACTCTCTTAGATTTTCTGTGGACGAGCACCCCGAATCTCCAACTTGTGCTATTCTTTGTGCCTCCACCCTCCTACTATATTTATAGGATGAAAAATTCTATTTTAGGTCATAATATGATTTCCTAAATAGAAAACCTTAAAATAAGAATCTTATTCCACCTAAAATAGTCCAACACCAATTATGGACGTCCAAATATGGTCAAATTAAATATTTGATACAAATTTGAAATCTAATCAAATCTTACATTTAATGTAGATTTCCAAATTATATCAAATCAAATCTTTGACCATATTTTGGCTCCAAAATTCACCTAATCCAGACTGGACCCCAACAAATTGAGGATGGGCCGTTGATAAGAATGTGTGTTCCAAACCACAACACTAGCAAATGCGGGCATATGCTCTTCTTTTCAAAGGCATAGTTGTTGCTGTTAATTATGACTTTGAGGTTAAACCTTAATATTTAGACTGTTATTTCACTTCATGACACGAATGCGCATGCATAAATGCATTGATAATTCACATATGTACACCGCAGAGGAACAATTTCCAGACAAGGGAGAGAGAACTACATGGGCATATATCCATATGACATCCCTTGACCACTTTTGTTTCCAGCTGGTGCACATGACGATTTCTGAGATTCAGTTCTTGCACTGGGGTCATATATACAATCACTCTTTGATGATGCACATATTGGATAACTGAAATGCACCTTTATAAAGTTTATATATGACCCACTGCACTTGTGTGTTTGAATAGATTTTCTTCTAGTTCAATAATTAGTTCAATTTTAGTTTTAGCTCATGCATGTCCAGGTGGCAAACTATCTACCATATAATTATTATTCATTTGTAGTCATTGAAGGGATTTCTTCTGAAAGTGTGACTGAAGCATCAAAAAGGATTGCTGGTGTACTTGAAGAGGTTGGTTGTTCACTGTTAGATGTTTCTCCAAAAGGTTTTTTCAGTTTTCCTTTTACATCAGATTGTGATTTATGTCTCATTTATATATAGTATATATACTGTGATTGATGATTTTTGAAGTTGAATCAATTTACCATTTTCATGATTTTAAGTAGTTTTTCCTTAATATCATTTTAAAATTTTAATAAATTTTAATATGGGGCCTTTATTGATTAAGTAGTTACTTGGCTCTATATTTGCTCTATCTCCTGTGGCAAACATAATTTACTTAATGGCACAAAAATAAACTGTCAAATTGATATCACTAATAAGCTCTTAAGAGGATGATTATATAAATTTTGAGACAAATAAGCACTATGGAAGAACTACTTTGTTTGAATGAAATATTGATAATACTTCTCTTAAGAGAAAAAAAAAACAAATGAAAAACATCAGGACTCCACTACATGAACATCTATTGTATAACTTTTCAGAAGTATTTTCATGATCCTTTAGAGAGCAGTGTGTTGATGGCAGAGGTATTAATCCTATGCTTGGTTTTTATCAGTGACGATTGATATATTTCAACTTTCTAGGTTGAGTTTCTGAGGTGTTTTGACTTTGAACCATAGTTTAAAGTATCGGCCGATACCGATCCGATACCGATACAGTTTGGCATGTCCCGATCCGATACCGACCGATACCCGATACTGACCGATACCGACATTAGAGGTCTCTTTTCCAGTCAATTCGGCAAAAAAAATTGAATTAAAAAGACCAATTAGAAAGATGTAAAAGCATAGTAAGATTGTAAAAACATATAAAAGAGAAAAACTTATCTATCACATATAAATCAATCAACAAGGATGACTTACTATTTCATTCAATATCAAAAATATTAAGAAACAATACTGAAAATACTTTAAATTATGCATAAATGTTTAAAATATATTCTCTAAAATGTTAATAATTTACTAATAGTTGTTTGCTTTCCGATACCAAAAAATCCGATACTCCGATCTGAAACTGCCGATACTACCGATACCGCCGATCCCGATACTCATAGGAATGGTCCGATACCGATTCCGATACCGATACTTTGAACCTTGCTTTGAACTAGTTACTAGAGGACGATTTGAAGGGGTTTAGGATTTTAATGTTGATAGAAAGAAGCCTGTCTCTCCCTGCTAGTTTCTCTATAAATTTTTATGCATTTGCCTTCTTTTATCTCTTATTCTTTTCTTCTTACTATTCCTTCTGTTTTTCCTTTTCGTCTATTGTACCTTTCCTTGTCCCTTTTCTCCCATGAAGGTATGTCACGCCCCAGTCCCAAAAGACGGAGGACCGAGGGCTTTTATTTGTCATTCCACATATTGCACAGATACATGATGGCCTTGACTGATAGGGCCCTTCTACACAATTGGAGCTTTTGAGGTGTATATCATTAATTGTCCCCTGCCCTGCTACCCAATTGATATACCAAAAGCCCACATGTGCACTTTTTAAATTTGTGTGGAAACACAAACGAGTGTTCTATTTCTGTTATTTCCAAATTTGCTTTACTTAATGTGGTGTTAAGTTCCTATGAACATGTATATGAGATGCCAACATGGTGATTGCAGGTATATACCAAAATGATGTGCTAACAGTTTACCCATTTGCATGAATAACATTAGAGTTATTAAATTGTCTGATACTTTCATACACTTACGCTGTCTTTTAGTTTAGCTTGGTTGCTAAGCAGCCAAACTGCAAGGCTAAAAGATCATATGTTTTGAGACAGAGACATACTTGCAATGAGATGATAATGTAAATGATGTTTCAGTTGGTTGAATGTGTTTCCAAATATAAGTGACTTCCACAAGTTCGGCTAATAGTTCAATCCATTATTTTGCAATTTTTTTATTCTCGGATTTTTTTTTTTTTATGTAATCTGATGGGTCTGATAATATTTCTTTCATGAAATGGATATAATTATCTTCATATATTTATTAATGTTATATTTTTGTTCTTATGATTTTAGATAGTGAAAAGCCCAAGCCTGGATTACTCCCATTTCATCTCTCTTCCACTGGCTATTCATCCAGAACTTGTGGAGAAGCTAGAAAATTTTCAAAATTCTATATTGGGGGGATGTTCTATGTTTAGCCATGATGGTAATCTGGACAGCCATTCAAGTGAAGATACTTTAGATGATAGTCTTGATACTAAAGGGAAAAGATCTGAAAGTACAAATATAGATGTTAAACTTGAAGTCCAAGATGAAAAAGAACATGTTAGCGTCAGGCTAAATACTGCTGACACCAATTCCAGTGGTAGCAAGCTTCCAAGTTCCTCTGTTCTGTCAGGTACTTCGCATATGCAACTACTTTGCAGTAGTTTACTACTAGCCTAGATGTGGTTTCCTCTTCTGAATTTCACTCCAAGGTTCCCAAATCTTTTCACACATCTATTTGATCTTGCAAATGCACGTCACATTACTTATTGTAATCAACTCCAAATAACTAACTGATTGTTGTAACAAATAGTTCATCTTGCAGTATCTATGTTGCACAAATACACATACGGACAAGGACACAGTGCGGGTATGCGATACGAAGATTTTCAAATAGGAATAATGTAATCACCTATATTAGACATATCACGTCCCGCTCCCAATGTATAGTCCTCGGGACGTGATACTGTATAAGCCTAAGTTTAGCATTTCAGTTCTTAGGTCCTGCAACACAAACTCTTTAGTATGCAGCCTATCTACATGACGGTCAATGGATCTTTTCCCATAAGAGGACCGTAAACCGAAGTTCGAACTCAAGGTGTGTATTGGGCCGGGTGGCCCGGAACCCGGCTCGGGTCCGGCACGGTCAAACCCAGGCTGGACCGACCTGGGCCCGGTCAACAGGCCAACATTTTCTTCTTTTCAGAGATCTATGTACATTTTATGTGCTCCTGCACTTCTTTTTCTTCATATAATGCTAATATTCCGTGTTCTCTTTTGCAGAATTGGGCATTGATAGATCCATATTTATTAAGCCTAGGACGTTTCACTTAACTGTTCTTATGCTAAAATTATGGAACAAGGACCGTGTTGCTGCAGCCACTGAGGTTCTGCAGGTGATTGAGACATCATTAACTAGAGGTCTGGTTTATATGCTGTAGTGTGCTTGGTTATATCATGTCTCTCTTTTGTTATGCAGAAAATATCTTCAAAGGTGAATGCTGCTTTGGACAATCGACCTGTCTTCATCAGTTTAAAAGGGTTGGTGAGATCTTTTATCTCCAGTTATCCATTCTGCTTTTCATTGCAAGTTTGTAGTCTGCTACTTGAATGTCAGGATCTCATATTTTTTGTGTTAGTATAATATTTGTTGAAGATGCAAATATATATATATAAAAGTTATGATACCGCAAGAGACAAGTATGCCAGTACTATGACTATCCCATTATTGTTAATTGGCGGGTTCATCATTGCCATCTTGTACTGTGAAGAATGAAGGTGGTTTGAGTACAAATTCTTAATACTCCAGAAGATATGTGATGGGAATTACATATTACTCGTAGCAGATTTGAGGAGAAAAATGCCATCTGGAGATGATGCAGTTGATGTTGCTGATTCTCAGCTAACTTAGTATTTGAGTCTTAGTTGGTAACCTGGGTCACTTTTAGTTAGTTTTGCATGGATTTGATTTACCTTTTGGACTTTTGTATCATTGTATTTGTGTTAGTTTTTGAGGGTTTTTGTGCACAAGTATAAGTGAATTGCATGTCATTAGTTAAGGTCCTTTTTGTTATGAATTTTTATCGGAGCACATCATTTCTTACTCGGGGCTAGCCAAAAAATGTTTGTTATAATTACAAATTTGCCACAACAAAAACTTACTTGGGGTTAGCCCACTAAAGAGTATAAAAGCCAACTTTTTTTTCCTTTTCATATTTTGCTTCTTTCCTCTCCCGAATTTCAAATATGTTAGGTTCCATCTTCATGCATAGATTTCATCTTCTAGGGACTAAAATATGGTTTATGATTTATTTAGAGACGGATTTCTGAAGTTTCGAACCCATTCTAGGATTTTGAATTTCTGAAATTCGCGTACAGTCGCGACAGGGACACTTATGTTCTGTCAAAATTTTTGACAGTATTGTATAAAGTTAGGATTGTCAATTTTTTTTGACAATTTTGACTATTATTAGGACTGCCAAAATTTGACAGTCGTATAATACAGAGAAAAGTCTAACATGAGATTGAAAAATTAAAATATCATAGGACTGTCACAAATTTTGACAGCCCTTACTATTGTTAGGATTGTCAAAATTTTTGTTAGTCCTAAGAGTCCAGTAGCTTTAAATTAGGACTGTCAAATTTTTTGACAATCTTGACTATCACTAGGACTGTCAAAATTTGACAGTCCTATAATACGGAGAAAAGTCTAACATGTGAAAAATTCAAGTATCATAGGACTGTCACAAATTTTGACAGCCCTCACTATTGTTAGGATTGTCAAAATTTTTGTTAGTCCTAAGAGTCCAGTAGCTTTAAATTAGGACTGTCAAAATTTTTGACAGTTCTAGTGTAGACTTTGTTCCCTTGGTGCTACCGTAAGAAAATAACGTATGCCGTAGAGCAGACTTCGAGTGACCATAACTATTTGCTCAAAAATCGGTTTTTATCAAACAACAGGTCGATTTGCATGCCCTCGATGAGAGTAACACAATTCGTGTAGAAAGAATCTACGTTCGAGGTCAGACGCACATGCTACAACCAAAAGTATAAAATTTAAAACTTTAATGGATCATAACTTTTGACTGGAATATCAAAACGAGGCCCAGCTGGTGCCAAAACGAGCGTATCGAAAAGTAGTATGGGATGAAATCGTCTCACCGTTTGACGGATTTTTCGTCATTTCAAAATAATGATGTTTCAATCTTCGAATTTGACTTTGAATAATTTTTTTTCCAGTATTTCGTTGTTAACGAGTAAAAATTGGTCTCTCCGAAAGTTCAAACGTTATCATATAATACATCAGTGTGAAGAAGACTAAAAATGGAACAAAAATTTATTTATTATTTTTTATAATGACAAAATTATCTATTAATAATAATTTAGTAATCGTAATAAGACAGATTTAATTTTCGATTACGGTAGATTTAAAGAAAAATAGTATTCCAAGTGAATATAAAAAACATCCAATATACAAATAAAAAAATTGGTATTCCAATTGAATCTAAAAAAATTTCAATATACAAATCTAAAAAAAAAATTTAAAATCTAAGGACTGTAAAAATTAAAAAAATTACAGTATACTAAGATTGTCATTTTTTTGGATAGTCCAAGTGAAAACTTAGTGGGAACCAATTAGGAGTGTCAAAAGTTTTGACGGTCCTAATATACATCAAGTTTTCATTAGGACTATCAAAAAAATTGACGGTCCTTGAAGCATTGAGGAATGTAGAATATTTCTACAGTCCTTGGTTTTCCAACCAGCGACTGTGCCGACTTTTACTACTTCAAATCCCTAAAATGGTTTTGAAAGTTCAAAAATTCGTCCAAAGTTAATCTAAAACCTATTTTATGTTATTACTTATTATACAACGATCCTTTAGGCATTTAGAAGGATTGAGAAGAAGATTTATCAAAAATGAAATCAAAATTACAAACCCAAAAATTATAGATGGATAATATGGAGGAACAAGATTGGGAAGATGATTTGTGGGGGATTGGAAAGAAGATTGGGAAGAAGATTAGGGTTTTGGAGGAGATGCAGGAGGTGGAGAAGAAGAACTTTAGGATTTTGAAGAGAGAGAGAGAGTGAAAGTTAGAATGAATTGGTTTGGGGGGAATTTGGAGGGTAGGGGGGGGGGGGCAGCTAAGAAAATGGCTGCCCTGATTAAAAGTTCCTCTAAACTGGGCTAGCCCCAATCCTCGCTAGCCCCGAGTAAGAAATGATGTCCCAATAAAAATTCTTTTGTTATAGTTGTCCGGCTTTATTTACTGATGGGATAACAACTGAAGGTAAGGCATTGTTTTTGAGTTTACATTACCTTTCTTGCGTTCTTATTTTTCGTTCTTCTTTGCCCTTTCATTCTCGTTGAATACATACTTGTCCTTCCATAACTCTATTCGTTTCTCCTCGTCATCTACAAACTAGGCAGGCCTTTACTCAACCCTAATGCTTCCCCTTTATCCTTCCGTGCTCAAGAATCCATCTATTCCATTCTCCAAAGTGACAACTTGCCCCTCTTCATCTCCGACAACCATCAAATGTTCAAGAACGCATCCATCAAATTCCATTTTCCCAAATGTCCTCTTCTTCATCTCAATCCCATAAATATCTATGACGTCTCTAGAATTAGAATAATGTAATGATTTTTATAGATGAGAAAGACTACATATATATAGGAGAGGCTGACCCCTCTCTATTATTCTACCCGATGTGGGACTGAAGCCCACTACCTAATATAACGCTTAACACCCTCCCTCAAGCTGGAGCATATATATCAATCATGCCCAGCTTGTTACACAGAAATTGTAACCGAGGACCTAAAAGAGATTTCGTGAAGATATTGACTATCTGATCAACGGTCCTCACGTGATGGAACTTTATCATTCCCTTTTTATACTCATCACGGGCGAAATGGACATCAATTTCAATGTGTTTCGTCATTTCATGAAATACATGATTGGTAGCAATATGCATAACAGATTGGTTATCACACCACATATCTGCTGTTTTAGATCCTGTTTTTTCTCCTATCTCTTGTAGAAGATGCTGCAGATATAACACTTCTGTCGTGGCATGGGCAATGGCTCGCTATTCTGCTTCGGAACTTGATCGTGCGATCACACTCTGCTTCTTACTCTTCCACGATACCAAGTTTTCGCCAATAAATACCGAGTAACCAGACGTAGATCGTCTGTCAGTCAGGCTGGCACCCCAGTCAGCATCAGTAAAACACTCAACATTTGTATGTCCTTGGTTCTCTATGCAAATTTTTTTTCCAGGATTCTGGACCAAATAGCATAGAATTCTGAGAACTGCCTCCCAATGTGGAACTCATGGAGAAGACATAAATCTACTCGCAACACTGATGACAAAGGAAATATCTGGACGAGTCATAACTGCTAGGTAGTTGAGTTTTTCAACCACTCGACGATATTGATTCGGATTCGTCATCAGGACCCCCTCGTCGAGGAGTGACTTTTCTCCTGGGTCCATTGGCGACGTTGCACCTTTGGCTTGCATCATTCCTGCATCATTCAGTATGTCTAGCACATACTTCCTCTGTGACATGACAATGTGCTTCTTTTTCCGTACAACTTCAACACCCAAGAAGTAGTTTAATGATCCCATATCCTTGGTCTGAAAATGTTCTTCCAGAAACTTTTTCAGCCCCGCAATGCCCTGACTGTCGTCTCCTATGATCACAATGTCATTAACATAAACACCAAGTAGAATCCTTCCCGCCGATGTCTGTCGATAAAATACTGAGTGATCCTTCTTCGATTGACTCATGCCAAACTGAGTGACCATATCTGTAAACCGACAAAACCATGCATGGGGTGATTGTTTGAGACCATACAGGGCCTTCCTCAGATGACACACTTTACCCTCCCTTGCAACAAACCCTGGAGGTTGCATTACATATACCTCTTCATCTAGGTCCCCGTGGAGAAAGGCATTCTTGATATCCAGCTGGAGTAGCGGCCAGTCATAGCGAACAACTAAGGCCAAAAGTACGTGTACAGAGGTCATCTTGACAACTGGGGGAATGTCTCAAAATAATCCTCACCATAAGTCTGGGAATATCTTTTAGCCACTAGACGAGCCTTTAGTCGATCAAGGGTGCCATCTGGTTTCACTTTGATCATGAACACCCATTTGCAACCGCCGGATGGCAAATTTACCAAGTCCCAAGTATGGTTCTCCCAAAGCGCAATCATCTCCTCTTCCATAGCAGCACGTCAACCGGGATGTTTGAGACCCTCCTCGATAGAATTGGGAATCCAAATTCCATCAATAGTAGCTATTAAGGACCGAGTGTGGCTCGCAAGTCCTTTGTAGTTTTCAACATACAAGGGATGATCACGACAGGCACGACGAGGTCGAGCTGGTGGAACATGCGGAGCCGAAGGCGGAGACGAATCAGGCGAGCCAGAGGAGGATGACTCTATGACAATGGGCATTATCTGCGACGATCGATCGGGCGACGACGGTGCTGAGTCTGTTACCATAGGCAGTATCTGCGACATGCGATCGGGCGACGGCGGTGCTGACTGAATCAGTGTCTGCGGACCGTCGGACTGGAGTACTGGCTCGGTAGAGGAGGTCAGCCTAACAGCGGGCTGTTGTGCTTGAACCGGGAGCAACAAGAAGTCATCTTCTGGGTAAATTTGGGACACTGGTCTTGTAGTTTGTGGAAGTGGAGGAAACTCGGTTTCAACAAAGGTAATATTCCGAGAGAAAAAATACTTCAAGACAGGAAAAAAATACTGATATCCTTTCTGATCCTTAGGATACGCAAGAAAAATACATTGGATAGCCTTGGGATCTAATTTAGAAAGAGTTGGTCGAGTATCACTATCCCTAACATAACACAGACAACCAAAAATTCGGAGAGGTAGATGAAACGGCTCTCGTGTGGGATATAACCGAGAGAAGAGAGTATCACCATTGAGGACAGACGACGACATGCGATTAATAAGATAGCAAGCAGTAAGAACGACATCCGACCAATTTTTTTTGGAGTACATGCTTGGAACATAAGAGCACGCGTTGTTTCTAAGAGATAACGATTTTTTTGTTCAGCCACACCATTCTGTTGTGGTGTGTAAGGACATGAAGTTTGGTGGATGATACCATTCTGAGACAAATGGGAAACAAACTCATGAGACATATACTCACGACCATTGTCACTTCGAACACATTTAAGCAATTTTATGCTGACTAACCGGATAGGAAACTCGGTGATGCTTTGCCAAACTACATGACTCACAATGAAAAGAAACATCCAAAGATGGGTACATTTTTTGGAGTGCTTGGACAGATGGATGTCCTAACCGGCAGTGTAACTCAAAAGGATCAAGTTTCACACCATCACATGCAACAGAGGAAGGTTCGTCAAACATGTACAAACCTCCAGCCACATGTCCCTTACCGATAGTCCGTCCAGTCGTTGGGTCTTGGAAAACACAACCATCAGGAAAGAATGTTACCGAGCAGTACATATCGCGAGTAATCCGACTAATTGAGAGTAAGCTGAAAATGTTTCCAGGGATATGTAGTACAGAATGTAGTGACAGTCCCGAAGAAAGACGAGCAAATCCTTTTCTACGGACTGTCAGCGAACCACCATTGGTAGATGTCGGCCAACCGGTACATAGTTTCGTATCATACATGCGTCGCCTGTCAAGTGAGCAGACGCACCAAAATCAAGGAGTCACTGTCGATTGTACCACATATGCCGCTGAGTACCCTGCGGTGGACCCAGAAGTAGAAGCTTCACCTCGAAGTTGAGCTTGAAACTCAACAAAGTCTGCATATGTTTCATCAGTTATTTTGACGGATCGGCCGCCAAGATCAGGAGTATCTGAGGTAACGTTGGCGGCAGGAGCTTTAGTACATTGCCACTGAAAATGACCCTGTAGGTCACAGTTGAAGCATGTGCACAGGCGACCTCCATCACGACCGCCAATTCCTCGTCCACCATCACGGCCACCACGTCGTCCACCACGACCACCACAAAATCCAGTACGAGCGGCACCAAGAGCAGATCGATCAATAGGAGCATCGCTTGGAGAGGTCTCGACGACCTTTGCAGCCCGTAGGACACGAAAATGAGCTTCCATTAGAGATGAAATCTCAGCTCCAGCAATGATCTGAGAGCGAGCTGAGTCTGCATCAGGAAGGAGAGGCAAGATATGCCATCACATGAAGCTGCTCACGTTGAGCCCTCGCTTCATTGATATCCGTCGTCAGAGGTAATATACGGTCAACTTCATCGACAATAGCCTTAAAAGTCAGGAAGTGGTCCTTATGAGACTTGTCGCCATGTTCTGTCCGGTAGACGCCGACAACCGAGTCGTAGATACGAGACAAGTGTTTTCCATCAAACGCCGTCGCTAGGACCTCCCATAGCTCCTTTACTGTGTCCATGTTTTGAACCATGTCCTCTACCGATTGTTCCATGGAGTTCATCAACTGGGTAAACAATCGACTATCATCCGTCTTCTACTGCTTAAACGTGGAATCAGTCGTCTCCGGAGGGTTGTCAGTCAGATGTTTGGACAACCGCATACCCCAAAGTGTCTTCTCAACCTTCTTCGGCCATGTTGAGTATCCGTCTGGTCCGTTCAACCGCCGATCGACGAGTCGAATCGAAGAGATTTCCGTGCCAGTGCCCGTTGGTCCCGCCAATGCGTTTCCGACACCGGTATTACTGCTAGCCGCCTCGGAGGTTGTCATAATGCTCTTGATTCGACCGTCGCTGATTTTTTTCAACCCCAATAATCACATCAACTTTTCCAGTACGCTATCAATGTTGCCAGAACCGGCACACGCATGGAAAGATCGTATGTGAATCACACACACCAGGACACAGAAGTAACCCAAGTAACTCTCTG
Organism: Iris macrosiphon; assembly: GCA_036927795.1. Classification (NCBI taxonomy): domain Eukaryota; kingdom Viridiplantae; phylum Streptophyta; class Magnoliopsida; order Asparagales; family Iridaceae; genus Iris; species Iris macrosiphon. The sequence continues at coordinate 299,230,364 of JAYESA010000005.1, forward strand.
TGTAGATCCTGATGCGGATATCGGGGTAGAAAGGAAACAAAGATTCATGTAAACAATAAACTTGTCACTCTTTGTTAACTCCTAAAGTCGTAATCTAGGAATATAGGTTGTACAAACAAATCATTGTCTACCCTCTGGCTTCGATATACGCTCCTGAAGTCGTAATCTAAGAATAAATGTTGTGCAAACAAATTAATGTCTATCATCTGGCTTCGTACACAGGAAGTAGGGGAGGTGCCCGCAGAGGTGTGTTAGGGTCGGGGGGGCGGCGGCGGCGGGCAGGGAGGGCGGGCCTGGCGGAGCGGCGGGGGGGGGGGGGTTCTGGAGGGGAGGGGGGTGAGGCCTGGCGGAGCGGGGAGGGGGAGAGTCAGCGGGGCGACGACGGCAGGCAGGCGGGGTGGCTAGGGTTAGGTTTTTTTTGTTTTTTGTGGAGAAAGAGAGAGAGAGAGAGAGAGAGAGAGAGAGAGAGGGTATGGCTCTGATACCATGTACAATTAGAATAATGGAATAATTTTCATAGATAAAAAAGACTATATATATATATATATATATATATATATATATATATATATATATATATAGGAGATACTGCCTCTCTCTATTATTCTATTCGATGTAGGACTAAAGCCCACTACCTAATAACGCTTAACAATGTCGAATTCCAAAATTCCGATCCTTTGATCCAAACCCGAAACCAAAGCACAAACATCCTAAAGAGGATGTCATTTGCACGGGAATTGATTATTTTCTTTGGAGGAACACGAGAAGTTTGATCAATATTTTAACTTTATTGCAATCAAATGTTTATCTTTGGGATTCTGTTGCTGAACTTATATTTGTTATTTATGTATACCGCATTGATTGAACTTTTCTTTTATATGATTTTTGGCATCTGGCGGAGAGTTATTGACATGAATTGCAACAATATAAATCAGTGTTCTAAAAATCGCACATGAATTTTTTTTTTTTTGAAATTTGAAATTTTAGTTTTAGTTTTTTTTTAAAAATTTTGAATTTTTTTTAATATTTTAATATTTTTCCCTGATATTTTGAATTTTTATTGCATTTTTTTAATTTTTTTTGAAATTTGATTTTTTTTTGGAATTTTAACTTTTTTTTGAAATTTTTTTGCAATTTCAAATCTGAAATATCAAATTTCAAAATTTGAAAATTTGAATTTTAAAATTTTTGCCTTGACCGAACAGGGCCGAACTGACCGAACTGGCCGAACTGGGCTGCCTAGGCCCGAACAGGCGCCTAGGAGGCCGAATTGGAGGTTTTCGGTGCGACGGACAGCCGCCTAGCCCGATTTTTAGAACACTGATATAAATGCATATTTTATTGTTAGATTATTTTGTACTAAGGTGCATAGAGTTGCATTTGTGATAAATCATATTAGATAATAAATGGCATTATTGAGATACTTTTGTATGTTGTACAGCTGCCATCTTCTTTTAGGCTGTTGTGTTGTTGCTGTCCTATTGATTAGGGTGTAGCTGTATTGCATGTTGCCTTGTTTAATTAATATTTTCTTGTTAGAGGCCTTGTACTTGTATCCTGTGTATACACACTATTTGTGGTGGGTGGGAGCTAGATATCCAGCAGCAGGCGACCAAAGGGAAGTTAGCAAGAATGGGATTGGGATTTCTGGGTTGCAGGCTGGATGATATTCCCATGGATCTGAATTGTCATGTCCCGATTTCCGCTAAATCGTAATCGTCCCCCGGACGTGATGTCTTGCACGCGTAAGGCGTGCGTGCACAAGGCCTAGACATAATGATATACTTTAGAACAAATGCAACAGAGTACGCAAATAAGATATCACACTTTGAGATATATAAAAGTTCTCTTTATTGATAATGAACATATGGTTACAGACTCTTGACCCAAAAGTAATAAAGATGCCGTACGGACTTACAACTTGGACGCAAAATGAGATAGTCGATCTATACATTACATCCCTTACTAATATTTCAAAAGTATAAAACACCTTGGGTGCGAGTCAGCACCATCGGGTAGGAGCTTCAAAAGTCACAATACGAACGCGCTTGATCAGGGAAGGGTTGGAGAAAGCTTCAGCTCCTCGCCGCATCGCCTCGGCTCGGGGAACCTGCTGCAACGAGGGTCAGTACTTCGGAAAGTACCGGTGAGGGCGAGCTAACCCATCATACCAAATCGACATTGTATTCATGTGAACATACAACATTATTATTATGTGATCTTTCTATCTTGCCTTAGTTCAATTCTATATATATGTTAGAATGGAATGACATAACCAAATGCGCCACCGTTCGGTGACTTTACCTGTACCGTCTGAACCACTTGTACAAAACTTGCCATTAACTTCCCTGCCACGAAGACATAGTTAGTCTGCACAGTTTAAATATACATAAAGATCACTGTCTTGACTAGCCGTCATGGATCATAGTCTGGGTATACGGCGATGTTTGCAGCGCAGGTAGCGAGCCCCGCTATAAACTCTCGCCTCACCCGTGCTAAGTTGCTAGCACGACTAAGTGATGTTCCGTCCGGGACGAATCGGTCCCGGTGCCCCGGCAACCGTTCGCAGGAACCAAGACCCTTGTGCACAAGTTATCTATGACCATTGACGATCTGAACACTAAGTTAACATATGAAGCATTTCAAACATCAATATGAACGGAACTACTTTAGCACAATGCGATGACATAGTCTACTGGTTGTTATATTCAATTCACAAGTTATGTACTATCTATTGAGCAGCCATAGATGAATAAGTTCTAACTACAACTGAACACAAAATAGCTATATGTATAACGGACATGCACGCATCAATGTGATCGTTGAGAATTCTATGTGACAAGTATTATAAGTGTTTCAAGTCTACCTTTTCTTTATTTTGACTCAATTTTCTTCTTTTGGTATCGTTTGATCGGAATGCACAAATGAGTCAATTTATTAAGAACGAAGACTTGGAAGAAGGACGCTAATCGAAGTAAAGCCACTCACAAGTTGGTGAACTGGAAGAGAAAAGGGAAGATGTTCAAGACTCCGACACGATCACCTGCACGCACCAACAGATGATCAATATCTCCTGCTTCAGTCTCCAAGGATTCGATACGAAATGCGAAATCCTAAGAACGAAGGCAATGAAATCCATCGAAACCGTTCAAGAAAACGCAAGTCACAAAATCAACAAGAAAGCAACCAAGCGGCATCGAAAACGGACAAGGAAACCAGTGCAACGGAAAGGCCTCTCTCGACTCTGCCGCCGAGTCCTTCCTTGAGGCACGATCTGTTGAATATGGGACCTGATTTCGAAGAAACCAATTTATAACGAGAAAATGATCTTGATTCAATTTGTCCAGATCGAACGATACCAAGTATTTCTTAGTCGCGCTCCCCGAACAGGGAAAACGGGGCACTACATCTTAACCAATTAACAAAAAGTTTCGTCCTCGAAACTTAAGAATAGAACCTACCCCTAGGAAATAATGAGAAAAACTTTTCCTCATGTCTGATTCGAGTTCCCAGGTCGATTCCTCGACCGAGTGGTTCCGCCAAAGAATGCGCACTAGAGAGACTGCCCGATTCCGTAACTGTTTCTCTTTACGATCTAAGATCTGAACAGGCTCTTCGGCGTACGATAAGTCTGCCTGCAGATCCAGCTGACCGAAGTCTACCACGTGGTTCGGGTCATGCACGTACTTTCTAAGCTGTGACACATGGAAAATATCATACACTTTTGACAGGGCTGGTGGCAATGCAATTTGATAGGCAACTGAAGTGACTCGTTTGAGGACTTCGAACGGGCCAACGAATCTCGGACTTAACTTCCCTTTTACTCCAAAACGCATGACTCTTCGCATGCGCGAGACCTTTAAAAACACATGGTCTCCCTCAAAGAACTCAAGGGGTCGTCGACGAATGTCGGCATAACTCTTCTGCCGGTTTTGTGCTACTTTTAGTCGTTCTCGGATCAACCGAATCTTTTGGACTGTTTGTTCAACTAGTTCCGGCCCAAGGATTTGCTGCTCCCCAACTTTATCCCAGCAGATCGGTGACCTACACTTCCGTCCATACAAGGCCTCGTACGGAGCCATTTGGATGCTGGACTGATAACTGATGTTGTATGCAAATTCGGCCAACGGTAGGTGGACGTCCCAACTTGATTTCGAATCGATTACGCAGAGACGCATCATGTCTTATAGTACCTAATTCACCCGTTCTGTTTGGCCATCGGTTTGAGGATGGTAGGCTGAGCTGAACTTCAACTTGGTCCCCATCACTGACTGAAGGCTTTCCCAGAAACGTGATAGGAATCGTCCGTCCCGATCTGATACTATGGAAACTGGTACTCTGTTCAGCCGAACTATCTCATCAAGGTAGGTCTGGGCAAGGCGATCAATGCTCCAAGTAGCTTTAATGGCAATGAAGTGCGCTGACTTGGTCAACCGATCGACGATGACCCAGATTGCGTCATTCTCCCGTTGCGTCCTTGGCAAGTGTCACGACCCGCACCAAAAATATAAGCCGGAAACAAATCTTGTACCAAAAATGCTAAAGAGACTAACTATGAAAAATTAGTGATCCGGATAAACCTCCCGGCAATCACTCCAGAACTAGTGGATCCAAGTCTGCACTATCTATAAGTCGAAGTCCATAGTATGTCGGACACCAATCTCTCGGATCCTCTGAAAAATATTTTCCAGTCAGGAATGGAGCGAAGTACATACCTCTGAAAGCAGTTCCAATAACATAATCGAGCATATAAACAGATATAGAAATAAAATACAAGATCACTAAACATATGAATGATGAACAAGATATATACAGGTAATGTACGAGAACATATAGATCAACAATATGAATATCACAATATGATGAAGTAAACTGCAATCTAAACTATCTAATGTGCCTTAGAATACGAGTTCATTAT